>CAUYON010089010.1:0-16092 GCA_963573935.1 Arctocebus calabarensis
ATGCACTCAGTGAAGCACAAAAGTCGATAGTTCTCTTCCAGATCTTCCCTGGATCAGGGCAGCTGCCAAAGAGCAGAGGTGGAAAGGGCTTCTCTTCCAATACTGTTCACACTCAAAGACAGCATCAAAACCTAAGGCTGGGCTCAGCGCCTGTGGCTCAACAGGCTAAGGCACCAGCCACATACACCTGAGCTGGCGGGTTCGAATCCAGCCTGGGCTGCCAAACAACAATGACGGCTACAACCAAAAAATGGCCCGGCGTTGTGGCGGGTGCCTGTAGTCCCAGCTACTGGGAGGCAGAGGCAAGAGACTCGCTTGAGCCCAGGAATTGGAGGTTGCTGTGAGCTGTGATGCCACGGCACTCTATCCTGGGTGAAAGTTTGAGGCTCTGTCTCAATAAATAAATAAATAAATAAATACACATACTTCTACAACCAGAAAAAAATTTTTTAAATAATTAAATTAACAAATCTCTCTTTTGAATAGGAAAAACTCTCAATAACTTATAAACATACCGTAGCATCATCTGATCCAGAAGCAAAGGCATCTCCACTCGGGTAGTATCTGCAGAGATAAAGTTGGACAAAAAAGCATTTTATTTGGAGTTGTCATTCCCAAGCCCATCAGAACCATAAAGGAAGGCTGTTCTATGCTAGGCTCTTGGAACCAGAGTCTCCATTTCCATAGACTACAAGGCAGAAGGGGAGGCTCACTGGCCACTAATTTTCTTCCTTGTACATAGGGAACAGTGACACTGGCCTTGCAGAGTGTTGGTGAGTAGTGAGACAGTGTGTGTATTCGCACAAGGCACTAAACACAGAGTAGGCCCCGTGTAAATGTAGTTTCCCTGGATCACGTACCTAATTTCCAAAACCTGACTTAGAGCTCAGGGATAAGAAAGTGGTTATGAACAGACACTGGAATTGGATGTACAAAGCCACATTCAGAGGTCTGCAGTGACCACTTACTACATGTGATGCTTTTGGCAAGTAACTTCATCTTGCCCAGCCTCAGTTTCCTCCTCTGAAAAGTGAGGATCGTAAAGCATTTTCCCTGTTGTGAAGATTAAATAAGATAGTGCATGCAAAGAATTTGGCTTGGTACCAAATAAAAAGCACCATCACCCAATAAATGGGGATGATTACTGCTACAGTCATTCTCTTCTCAAGGACCAGCAGGAAGTATGGGCATTAGATTATAAACCCGAGGCAGAATGAGAACAGAAGTCTTTAAACCCTTTCACTCTGCCCACAACAGCAGTGGCCCAGACATCCTCCGCTGTTTCCTCTTCCTTGAACAATTGACCTCCACATTCTTGCTCACTAAAGCTAGAGGAGGAGGCCTTTTCCAACAGCTTATGGAATTACCTCTCCTGGGGCAGGTGAGAGTCAAAACGTCTGGAAAAGGAGAGGGAAGACTGATTTTGTGTAACTTACACTGATCTGAAAGAAGGGGATGGAGAACAGGAGTCTGGATGAGAAATGCTAACCATGTTAAGCTCAGTCCATCATGGTAGAGGCACATCCTATCTTCGAAAGCAACATGAATTCAAGGAGTATCAGACATACTCACACTCTGGTGTCAAATTAAAATGACTTCTAGGGTGGTGCCTGTAGCTCAAGCGGCTAAGGCTCCAGCCACATACACCAGAGCTGGCGGGTTTGAATCTGGCTCGGGCAACAACCAAAAAATAGCAGGGCGTTATGGCGGGCACCTGTAGTCCCAGCTACTTGGGGGAGGCTGATGCAAGATAATTGCTTATGCCCAGGAGTTTGAGGTTGCTGTGAGCTGTGATGCCACAGCACTGTACCCAGGGCTATAGTTTGAGGCTCTGTCTTAAAATAAAAAATAAAATAAAATAAAATAAAATAAAAATGACTTCTAGATTACACTCCATTTGAGGCTATGGGCTGTGATTTCTGCCTACCGGTAGAAGAATCAGGGCCCCGATTTGGGATACATGGTTTATCTGGAAGATACTTTTGGTGTTCCAGCATGCACCCTCTCTTTCCTATAACTGGGGTTAAATATAAGCAGAATTTTTTAGATGTGACCAAGCTCAGGGGGTGCTATTGGAATTCAGCGCTGAGCAGCCAGGGATGCTAAATGCTTCACCATATGAAAATCCCTTACAATAAAGAAATATCCTACCCCCCAATACTAAACACTGGGCATATGGCAGAAGGAAAAACACATTCTAGTCTTCCTACAGCCAGGGGTGGCCTTGCAGAAGGTGATAAGCTCAACTCTCCTCTACCCACTGGCTAGAAAAAAGAGAGGGTGGTAGGTAGGTCAGTAGGGCCAGCAGGCTGAAAGCATCACCCAGGCAACAGGGTTGCAAAAAGAATGAGCCATCATAGCAGTTCAGACTTCAATGTGAGAATAAACTTCCATCTCGGTTTAGTCATTGTTATCTCATGTCCTAAGTGATCTAAGGGTATAACCGAGGGCGTGCTAAGAGACTAATGGCAATATTCAGTGTGACCTCAGCCTCAGCAGGCAGAGTAGCCCACTGCTTGCCCTGGAAGAAAACCAAAAGGTACCCTGATCATGGCCCACTGAATTAGTCCATGTAAAATCTGTCAGGTGAATCTCAGCATCAATTTATACCATTCTACAAAATAAATGAATTGGAACTGCAATCACTGTATATAGAAAGAATGATCTTGTAAAAAGTTATATTTAGGGCTGGGTGTGGTGGCTCATGCCTATAATCCTAGCACTCTGGGAGGCCAAGGCAGGTGGATGACTTGAGCTCACAAGTATGAAACCAGCCTGAACAAGAGCGAGACCCCATCTTTAAAAATAGCTGGGTTAGGTGGCAGGTGCCTGTGGTCCCAGCTACTCAGGAGCCTAAGGCAAGAAAGAGAATCACTTGAGCTCAAGAGTTTGAGTTGCTGTGAGATATGACACCTTGGCACTCTACTGAGGTGACAAAGTGAGACTGTCTCAAAAAAAAAACAAAACAAAAGTTATATTTAGTACTTCCTAAATATATGGGTTTATTTCTCCATTTATCAATCTATTCTTTTAGTCCTACCTTTAAAATTCATAAATACTTGATTTGGCTACCATTATAGGTTTTCTTTTCTTTTCTTTTTTTTTTTTTTTGAGACAGAGTCTTATTATGTCACCCTTGGTAGAGTGCTGTGGCATCACAGCTCACAGCAACCTCCAACTCTTGGGCTTACGCGATTCTCTTGCCTCAGCCTCCCAAGTAGCTGGGACTATAGGCACCCGCCACAACACCCAGCT
The DNA here is from genome assembly GCA_963573935.1 of Arctocebus calabarensis. Lineage (NCBI taxonomy): Eukaryota > Metazoa > Chordata > Mammalia > Primates > Lorisidae > Arctocebus > Arctocebus calabarensis. The sequence goes on from CAUYON010089010.1 coordinate 3,256, forward strand.
ATTTTTGGTTGCTTAGCAGGCCGGGGCTGGCCTTGAACCTGCCAGCCTTTGTGTATATGCCAAGCTCACAGGTTTTATTTTCCTATGGAGAAACTTCCTGGGTGGAGGAGGATAAGTAAACTGGCCATGCAATGGTCCCTCTTACATAGGAGGGCACCCACCTCAGCACTGGGAACTGAGTGGCTTCCTGCAGAGGGAAGTCTAAGTTGAAATTTGATGGTCTAAGTAGACAGAACAGCATGGGTGAGAGAATGTACATTTTAAAGCTGTGTCTCTGTCCTTCATATCCACAGGTTGCGCATCTATGGATTCAATGAACAGCAAATCAAAAATATTTTGAAAAATGGATTGTTCCATCTGTATTGAACTGTACAGACTTTTTTTCTTGTCATTATTCCAAAAACAGGGCAGTATAACAACTATTTACATAGCATTTGCATTGTATTAGGCATTACAAGTAATCTAGAGGTGATTTAAGGTACAGAGGAAGATGTGCAGAGGTTATATGCAAATACTACAGCATTTTAAATCAAGGACTTGAGCATCCATGGATTTTAGTATCTGGTCCTACACCCCCCCCCCCAGATATTAAGATACAACTGACATATAGGTATTAAAATTTGATTTTTGTGGCTTTGTCTTCCATCTTGCATCTTACTTATTATCTGTAGTCATTTCCAAATTGAACTCCTTTGATTTTTCTAGGTAATTACTGCACATTTAGAAAAGTGATAGTATTTTCCCTTTTTCCTTATCCCTCATTTGAGGGCAGGGGTTACTAAATTAAATAAATGTTCTTATTTTGTTCTTGCTTTAAGAGGAACAAGTCTAGTTTTCTCATTAAATATAATGAAGGTTCTTGGGGATTCTAAGTATAATGAAGATACTTTATATCTGGTCTCCAAGTGCCATCTTCCATACAAACCAAGTCCTGACCTCTTTCTTGGATCCAATTCATAGATCCTGCAACTTTTTGACATGCCTGCTGGGATATATAATAGTCATCTCAGACTTAACTAGTCCCCCCAAATCTCCTGAATCAATGTGCAAAAAAACCCTCCGCCCTGCACTCCCTCTAGTCTTCCCTGTCTTAGTAAATGGGTCACTGCTTTACTGCCCCTGATAAAAGATTTGTGTTCCTGAAGCTCAGGGTTCTTCCTTTACAATATATCCTTTTTCATTTGCAGGCATCATTTGGCCCTTTTCATGTTACCCTGTGGAATTAGGGCTCAAGTAACATGCATAAACATGCAAATACTCTGGCTATTGCCATTGCTATGCGTAATAAACCGTTCTTTATTCTGACCCAGAAGTTTCATGACTTCTTGCAGCATCTCTGAGCTGTGGCAGCCTAACTTGTTAACTTGCAGGTAGGTGAAATATCAGACCCTTCATAGTTCTTGACATTTCTGTCTCTACTGTGTCTTCTTTAGTTCCAGCCAACATCATTTCTTTCTTGAACTCATATAACAACCTTCTAATTGACTGCTACAACTTCCATTCTTGCTCCCTTATAATCTATTCTTGATACAGCCAGAGTGATTTTTTTTTTTTTTGGAGACAGAGCCTCAAGCTGTCACCCTGGAGAGAGTGCCGTGGCATTGCAGCTCACAGCAACCTCCAATTCCTGGGTTCAAGCGAGTCTCCTGCCTCAGCCTCCCAAGTAGCTGGGACCACAGGCGCCCACCACATTGCCCGGCCATTTTTTGGCAGCAGCCGTCATTGTTATTTGGCGGCCCAGGCTGGATTCAAACCCACCAGCTCAGGTGTACGTGGCTGGCGCCTTAGCCCGTTGAGCCACAGGTGCCAAGCTGGCCAGAGTGATTTTTTAAAGGCAAAACAAGATCATGTTTGTCACCCCCACAACTCAAAACTCTAGTGGCCAGCTGTGTTCTCCTCCCAACTCTGTGCAAGCCTGGCTTTTTCATCATCCTGGCCTCAATTTAAATGTCACCTTCTCTGAGTGACTGTCCTTGACCTCTCTTTAAGAAATAACCCATCCCGTCACACCTCCCTATTTTACTTTTTTCATAGTGCCTGTCAGTATTAAATTAAATTTATATTTGTGTTTTGTATAGTATTTCTTCTCGGTGGGTAGAGATCTTGTCTATCTTGTTCATCACTGTCTCCCCAGTTCCCAGAACAATATCTAGCACATATATACTCAATAAATATTGAACGAATGGATGAGAAATACTAATTTGATTTAGGGAGGGTGTCAACTGTCCCTAGTGCAATTAGATTAAAATTCCCCTATCAGATCTGGAGCACTGTTTAGTTCTATCACAAATCAGCCCTTCTGCTGGGGAGGCCTCACTCAGCTAAGCACAGGAGGTGGATCCTGGGCTAAGGACTGCCCAATGCCAGGTAATGCCCCACAGCAGGGAAGTAACATGTGCCTGTTACTCACTGACCTGACACTGTTGATGTCAGATTCGTGTGTTTCAAAGGCCTGCACACACTGGCCAGAGCGCATGTCCCAAACCATGGCTTTCTTGTCACATCCCTGCAAATATAAATGACCCAGAGTTATGGCTGCTGCAAGGAATATCTCTAGACAAGGTATGAGTCCCAGTTATACAACAGAGAGCATTTATTTCTTGTTAGCAAACAGCTGACAATACACCTCTCTGAGACTAGCTTTACTAAATGAAGGCCACTTTCCTCAGCCAATGGACTCTTAGAAGCCCAGGACTAGGTCTTGGGATGAGAGGGAGCATGACAGTGCGCAGCTGCTCCCTTCAGCATGTTTTCTTTGTTGGCACATTTCTGAGTGGAGGCAGACCCTCCAGCGCCCTCCTCCCCTGCCTGTAGGGCCCCGCCCTTCCCTTCTCTTTGTCCCTTTCTTTCTCTCTTTACTCCTGTCTTCTGAGGTCTGGAGGGCAAGGCTGGCAGACACCAGTGCACGTGGGACCTCTCTGGCTGGGACACTAATGACAGGCTGGTGGTCCCAAGTCTGAGCAGCCGAGTGTCCTGGCTTTGTCTGAGGTGCATGGGGCAGCCCTCCGCAAAGGTGGACCACCAGGTGCCTTGGGCCCCTTCCACCCTCAGCAGCACGTTGGGTGGGCAATGGGCAAACCTGGCGCCTGCCTCAACACCTAAAAAGTAAACACAACCCAGAGGATCATAAATGTGAGGTTTTCCGAATTATAATATCGAGGTTCCGAGAGCATTTTGATGCCTTCCTGTCACCAAGCTCAGGCAGTGTAACATGGACTCTCAACAGTCAAGTGGAATGTTCCACATTGCTGGTTCCAACTCAAGGCAAAGGGTGGGATGAAGTGGCGCCTGCGCGGACCTGCCACGGGGCTGCAGTGTCTTCGCTCAGTGTCTCTTCCTGCTAAGATGCAGGTAGAGAAGTCAGGAGCATCTTCAGATCTTTAGAGGACATTAAATTGGATGAAGCTGAGTGCCCTGGGAGACAATAAAATCTAGGATACTATCAGTTATTAAAAGCACACAGTGCAGCTGAGGAGAAAAAGTCAGGACACACACAGAGAGCCAAATGCTCCAGAAGAAAATGCCACTTTTCCCTGCCAGTTACAGGTCCCACAGCCACAGCCTGACTCCGAGGACTGAGGTGTGAGCAGCTTGGAGCACAGGGCCTTCAGGTCTCACAGCAGTGAAAGTCATTTGGCAGTGTGTGTCACCGTCCTATCTCCCCACTGTCTCCTTCCCTGGGGGTTGGTCAGCCAGCTCAGTCCTCTGTTCTTATTCCTGGCTGTCACAGAAATGCTCACACCTCCCTACTGGCACAACACACTAGAAGCTCTTCTCTCCGCTGCCTGTAACGTCCCAGGGGTGTGAGTGCCACTGTGCATCGTGCCCAGTGTGTGGATGACAACATTTAGTCAGGGAGCAAACCTCCGACCTGTACTCTGTCTCCACGGTGTCACTGTGTCCACTACTGCCCAGTGAGGCCTCACGTACTCTGTTCCTTGTGCCACGGGGTGGGAAGGAGGACGGCAGTCAACAGGGGCGGGGAGGGAGAGAGTTCTGGTCACATCACAGTATTGCCTCAGCTCAGCAGCCATCTGGCCCTGTGGCTCACCCCTGACCCCCTCAGGTGCTAACTCTATGCTATTTATTCATGGAGTGTGACTTTTTAACAGGTGGCAGATATGCACCTTGAGTTGCAGCACTCACAGGGAGAACATTCTAGATCCCTCTGTAGACTGCGGAATGTCAGTTAGAGAAAAGAAGGAGGCCGCCACAGTCCAGCCCTGTCAACTCCCCACCAAACACCCATTCGAGGCGTGGAGCCAGCACAGCCACTCTGCAGAGGGTGTGGGGGGAGCAATCCTGTACCCCTTCGCGGGAAACGTCCGGTCTAGTCCCAAGAATGGGCAAGAACTGCCACCATCGGCACCCCCAGGGGACAAAGGGCCCCTAGCGATGTTCCTTGGGTCTTTACCCCAGACACGAAGGTGTTTCCGGTTTCTGAGGGGGCCAGGTCCAAGCACAGGACGTCAGCCCCATGCCCGTGGAAGCTCTGCAGCAGCTGTCCGCTTTCCACATCCCACAGGGCGCACGTGCCGTCCCCACTCGCTGTCAGGATCTGCCCACAGAAAAGGACAGGAAGAGGGTGGCTGAGGTTACTGCTGCTGTTGGGGGGAGTCAGTCCTCTGGTCGACTTAACGTTCCACAGGGAGAAGCTGGCTCCTTAACCACACACGTGGACACACATCTCACTATATCTGGATTCAAGCACAGAAATATTTCTCTTTTACCAAGAAGACAAAAGTGTCTATTCTTTATTTATTTATTTTGAGACAAAGTCTCACTCTGTTTCCTAGGGCAGAGTGCTGTGGCATCATAGCTCACAGCAACCTCAAACTCTTGGGCTCAGGTGATCCTCTTGCCTCAGCCTCCCAAGTAGCTGGGACTGCAGGAGCCCTCCAAGACATCGGCTAGTTTTTCTACTTTTTTTTTTTTTTTTTGCAGTTTTTGGCCAGAGCTGGGTTTGAACCCGCCACCTCTGGCATATGGGACCAGTGCACTACTCCACTGAGCCACAGGCACCACCCCAAGTTTTTCTACTTTTAGTAAAGACGGGTCTTGCTCTTGCTTAAGCTGGTCTCAAATTTCTGAGCTCAAGTGATCCACCTGCCTCGGCCTCTCACAGTGCCAGAATGACAGGTGTGAGCCACTGCACCCAGCCCAAAGTGTCTTTTTCAATACTCTCTCAGTCCGTGAATTGTTTATATGTCTGTCTCCTTCCAGAGCTGGAATCCTGGCATCGTCACCGTGGACACCTCTGATGGTGTCCTCACCACAGGACTCTGTAGCTGCCTATCCCATAGTGAGGGCTCTTTGGATGTCTGAACAGAGAGAGCTTCAGTAGCTCGCAGTGCTGTGCAGAGACCAAAAGCTCTTCTAAGACAATAAGGTGTCACTGGGGCGCTCGCTAGTACAAAGAGCCTGTAGTGGGGAGCTGAGAGTCTGATGCTCATGCTGGTCCCTGGACCACACATGGGGCATCAACGGTCTGAGCAGCATAGGCACATTTTCCTACTGCTTCTCCCCAGAGCAGGGCAGGGTGGGCCACTGGTGGGCGCTGCCCAGAGCCGCCCAGAGCCTCCCAGAGCCACTGATGGGTGCTGGAGGACTCTCATGCCATGCACAGATTCAACACACGCTCCATGCTGACCGAGCGCACTCTGCTAAGGCTTAGGGTTTGCAGAAAGTTTGTGTCTTGGTCTCTGTTGTCCTGGAACTCTATCGAACAGGTTTGACAGTAAGAATAAAACCAACGTAATTTTTTATGTAATCCCCTGTTGCTGTGTTAAACAATTCTTGGACCTGGCAAACTCTCCTGTTACTGTGTTAAATAATACTGAGACCAAGAAAAAATAACCTAGCTGCCTGCTGTAGAGATACTGGCTCCTGGAAGAAAAGACTGCAAACCAACTCGACAACTTGCTTATCAAGACTAACAGCTTGCTCACCCAGGGTCTCATCAAGACCCTCACCACACTGGTTCACCAATCCAAAACTATGATGTCATTAACCTGTTTCCTGCCTACCTTGCAAAACCCACCTTAAAATCATCCATTCTAGACCCTGAAATCCACAAATACCCTTCTCAAATCCCTCCTTCATGAGACACTACTAAGATTCTGCCAAGTGGAGGGTCTCCTTCACTGTGGAGATCTAATAACTTAGTTTTGCTCTACTGAATGTTTTTCTGATGGTCGCTTAGGGAGTTGACGTCTGCAAAAAAGGATCGACTGGGACAGCGTGACAAGTGCTGGGATCGAGCTAACGTGAGGGGCCTCAAACCCAGTGTGGCAATATGAGCTGGTCGTCCAGGATGAGTGAGAGCCACCAGGTGAAGGGAAGGAAAGGTGGGTACTCCAGGAGAAGGTGTGGTCTGCACTGAATGAATGGTGTGCCCTTCCCAGGGTGGGGACTCGGCCTAAAGGCAAGAGGGAGCAATGGAAGGTTCTACACATGAGGCCGAGAAGAACAAAGTTATTTTAGTGGGAAACTCTTGAGCCTCTGTAGAGGTACACAGGGGTGTCTGAGGAAAGGTATGGGGCAGAGCTGGAGTTTGAATTTTTTTTTTTTTTTTGCAGAGATAGAATCTCACTTTATCGCCCACCGTAGAGTGCTGTGGCGTCACACAGCTCACAGCAACCTCCAACTCCTGGGCTTAGGCAATTCTCTTGCCTCAGCCTCCCAAGTAGCTGGGACTGGAGTTTGAATTTTTGTCACTTCTAGTGAGTGTAGGTGTGGACTCTGGCTGAGCAAGCCCTCCTGGGGCTGGGAAAAGGGCAGAGCGGACTCAGGTCCGGGGCCTGCAGACTGCATCCCAGACCCTGCAGCCAGCTCCTATTGAGCGGCAGGGGTGGAGATCTGGAGTGGGGGCCTGGACAGCACAGCCTCCCTACTCCCCACCGTCCCGCTGCCCTGCAGGGCCTGAGGGAGGTGATAAGGCTGTGAGGAAGTTAAGTGTGTTAAGTGTCCACAGCGGAAAGCCATCTGTGGGTGGCAATTACTGATGGCTGAGGAAATAAAACAGGAGTCAGGCCTTAAAGGCTGCCAGCACCCAATGCGCCCACCGGCCACACCACACCCCAGTGTCCAGGGATTGGCAAAGAGCCCTCCTGCTTTCCCTCCCTGCCCCTTCTCCCCCACTTTGTGGCATGTTAGGCCCAGCGCATACAAAGAATCTCCTATTTTATCCTGTAAGGAGGGAAGAGATTATAAGGCAGGGAATCTGCTCCATCCTGGCATTGCCTCAGCTGGCTGGCTGTTGAAGTCCCTTCAGCCTCACTGTCCCTCAGGCCTATATACACCCAACATGATGGCTTGGGCTGCTAAAAGCAGCTTGTGAACACACAAGACTTGAACCGAGTCTTCCTTCGGGGCCAGTGTTCTGTACTGTGCCGTAATCCCTCGCTCTCCACTGGGCCCAGCCACTGCTGGGTGCTCCTTCCTGTCCTAACAAAGGTGCAGAATTTAGTCTTTTTGTGACATCAGGTCCAAGCAATCTGCTTTAAATGATGACCCTAGTCTTTCTCTTTAAGGATGGGAAATTTTCATACCATACTCTTCCATCAAAGAAATGAAGAATCTTTAAAAGTTAAGTAAATTCCTAATAAAGACTTTATTGTATTATATTTTTATGATCTTCCACTGTAAGTAAAAATAAATTTTAAAGACCAAACATTTACTCAGAGAAATGCAATAAACAGAACCCCTAGCACATTGTCACTCATTTGTCCTGGAATGCAGGGAATTGGTAGGTTTAGGGCCATAGTCTCATACTAACCGTTTCTTCTTTTATCATCCTAGATTCTAGGACTGGAAGAAAGCTTGAATTTCAGCAGTACCCAAACCAGGCTGTGCACCTGAACTATCCATGAAGCTTTATGTTAATATTAATAGTAAAATAACAGAGCGAACATTCATTTATTAATGTTTACCAGCAACTGTACTACTTTACCTCAATCACCCCATTTAGTCCTCAGGAAACCGTATGTGGGAGGATGTATTACCACCCTCATCTCCAGGCAAGGAAAGGGAAGCCACAGAAATCCAAACCATGTTTCAGATCACCAGTGGGACCAGAGGAGTCAGCACCTGGTGTTGCAGTCTGACCTTCACCCTGCTCTGCCTCCCAGGCTGCCCCTGTGGAGGGCCAGCTGCTCACCAGACAGCAAGTCCTTTCTCACCCTCTGCCCCACACCTAAGGCCAGGCAGACGGTTTTCTACTGGAGGGACATCACATGGCTGACCACCTACTGTTCCTGCACACTGTGGAGGCTCCCTTTATCCAGACCGAGTGCCTCTGGTGCTTTGGCTGCCCCTCAGGCCTAAGGACGTCTGGTTGTGGCCACAGCACCCCTTATTGAACAGGTCTGCAAGACTCCTGGGTGGGCTCAAACCACGGTGCAAACTGGGGGCACTCAGCTTCCACATCCCTGCTGTCAGGAACTGAACAATTACTCAGCCACCTGGCCACCAGCCTCTCCTCCCCTCCTGACATCTGTCAGCTCCTTCAAACAAACCTGAGTCATCAAATAAATAAGCAAACCTGACTCATCCCTGCAATGGCTCCTGCTGCCTACAAGGTCTGGCCAAGGCATTCAGAGCGCCCTGCCCACTTTTCCCTCACACTGTAGCTTCCTCCTCTTCACTGACAGCACTTAAGTTTTAAGACACCCCCTCTCCTCTCCCATTCAGAGCTCCCCAGCTTTCCCCACTGTCCAGTCATCACAGGTTTTGGTGAAGGTCCTTGTGGGCAAGATGAGCTTGCAGCCTCAGGCCCAGGTGGGTATCTGGCAGTGTGCGTGGCAGGTGCCAAGGTTTGCCGAATAGGTGTGAATAAGAAAAACTAGGGGTCAGGCATAGTGGCTCACGCCTATATTCCTAGTACTCTAGGAGACCAAGGTGGGTGGATTCCTTGAGTTCAAGAGTTCAAGACCAGCCTGAGCAAGAGCGAGACCCCATTTCTACTAAAAATAGAAAAAATAGCTGAACATGGTGGTGCACGCCTGTAGTCCCAGCTACTCCAGAGATTGAGGCAAGAGGACTTCTCAAGCCCAAGAGTCTGAGCTTGCTGTGAGCTATGATGCCACAGCACTGTATGTACCCAGGGTGACAGAGTGAGACTCCGTCTCAAAAAAAGAAAAGAAAAACTATGGAATGCTTTCCCAACTTACTAAAGTAAACTTAGTCAAAGTGTTAAAAAGTTGTATTGTTTCCCCTGGGGTTTATTCAAAGTAGAGCCCATATACTTGAAGCATTTTCTTTTTGCATTTGCTAAAATAGAACTGGAAAGTATGTACAGTGAGATGTGTGAAACGTGCAACTCTGAAGCTCTGTTGCTTAGGATACAGTAATTTCCACCCCCGGAAGGTTCCCCACTCTGTTCCCACTCCCACTAATTCAACTGGAGGAGAATTTTTCAATACGGTCTATCAACAATCAGGAGTCCCAATTTTCCCATTTCTGATTTTTTTTTGCAGTTTTTGGCCGTGGCTGGGTGCCCTACTCCTTCGAGCCACAGGCACTGCCCCCCATTTCATTAAAATAGTCATAATAACCAATGTGAAACAATAGGAAAAACTGTTGGAACACAAAGCTTCCTTTCCTGTAGCTCCTCTTTCACGCTCTCCAGCAGGCTGACCTAACACCGCTGCTCACTGACCTGCATGTCGGAGTTGGTGAAGCTGCAGGCCGACAGGTAGTTGGTGTGCATGGCAACAGACTTCTTCTTGGCAGCCATGTTTTCATTCTTGTCAAATGTCAGTGGATACACAGAACACTTATTATCTAAACCACTAGCATGGAAAGAAAGATGTTATCAAAGGTTAACATCAAGTCATAAAATTTGTTTTGTTTGGCAGTCCCACATATTGTAACTTTTTCTCCAACTTTTACTTTGAAGATTTTGAAACCTATTATAACGTTGAAAAAAATGGTACCACGGACACCTAGATCCCTTCACCTACTTTCATAGACGTAACATTTTGACTGCAAACTGCAGACATGACATTTTACTTGGAAGTACTTCAGCACACAAATCCACATCTCCTAGAAATCAGAATATTCTCCTACACAGCTGCTACATCATTATCGTATATGAGAAAATTAACAAAAATTCCATAACATCACAAGTTCCTGCTTATTTGCCTGCCCTTGCCAATAGAATAGCATTTTATGGCTAACAGGAAATCTGAAAGGCTGTTGTAACCGCCACTTACCCACAAGCGATGGCGCATCCTGATGGTGCATACGCGCACGCCATCACCCACGTGCAAGGCATAGTGACTGCGTGCTCCTGAAACAAAGCACGTACCGTTCACAGATTAGGTGACAGGTACCTCTACACAAGGTCTTAGCATTAAACTTTTTTTTTTACATTTGTTTTTTCCTTTTAGAAATGGGGCCGTACTATGCTGCCCAGATTGGCTTCAAACTCCAGGGTTCAAGCGATCCTCTTGCCTCAGCCTCCTGAGTTGCTGGGATTATAGATATGAGTCACCATGCTTGGCTACTGACGTTTAATTTTTACAAAATAAAATCACTACAATTCCTATTGAATTATATTATAGCTTCAAAGGGAAGTGGTGTGGGATAAAGATTGGCTTGAGAGTGATGAGGGGACTCAGCCTCCTCATAATCCAATCAAGCAAACTTTATGTTCTATTCTATGTAAGTTAAAAATCTCAACTAGATGCTGAGCACAGTGGCTCAAGCCTATGATCCTAGCACTCTGGGAGGCCAAGGCAGGCAGGTCGCCTGAGCTCATGAATTCCAGACCAGCCTGAGCAACAGCGAGACCCTGTCTTTATTAAAAATTTAGAAATTAGCCAAGGGTTGTTAGGGAGGCACCTATAGTCCCAGCTACTTGGGAGGCTGAAGCAGGAGTATTGCTTGAGTCCAGGAGTTTTGAGGTTGCTGTGAGCTAGGCTGACACCACGGCAGTTTAGGCTGAGCAAGAGAATGAGACTCTGCCTCAAAAAACAAACAAACAAAAAACCTCCACCAGCATATTTATTTATTTTTTCTGAGGCTGAAACACAACGGTGTTACCACAGTTCACTGCAGCCTTCGGTTTCTGGGCTGAAGCAATCCTCCTGCCTTAGCATCCTGAGTAACTGAGACTATAGGTACATGCCACCCTACCTGGATAATTTTTCTTGTTTTTGTAGCAATTGGGGTCTTGCTATGTTGTCCAGACTGGTCTCAAACATCTGACCTCAAGTGATCCTCCTGCCTCAGTCTCCTGAAAAGCTGGGATTATAGGCGAGAGCCACCCCAACTGTCATTTGTTTCGTAATGTTGTACTCCCTTTGTTCATCTGCCTGAGTATTGGGATTCTTTTTCTTTGAAAGATATATTCCAATCTCATTTTAAGTATATATACTTTACCTTGTTTTTTTCTGAGTTTCATTTTCAAAATATAATTTGGAATGACTAATTATATGTATACATTTGTTTACTTGTGAGGATACGAGAGCCTCTGTCGACTAGAGGTCCTAAACCATTTCTGGGAAGGTACGAATTGGGGTGGAGGAGGGAGAGGGATCCTCAATAGTGCTCATGGATAGAACAGAACCTGTGAACTGGAAGGACTAAGAACTGAGGGTAACAGTCCCTGGCTTCTGGTCGGTGGCTGAGACACCCACATCTGCCTGCAGGCCAATAACCAAACGACCAAAGCCACAGTTCAAAAATGTCTGAGTTTGTGGTCTTATTTCCATGGGAGACGTGGATCCCAGCCCTGGTTCCGACACCTGCAAGCTGTGGACCCCATGCCAGCGGGGGCCACCTGTCCTACCTAGCCCTCGTCCTCCCTCTGTGGAGTAGGGGGTTGGGACTGATTGCCAATGTACATTCAAGTGGGCTCTTCTTTTCTGTTATGCTTCTCTGTGTTTCTGTGGGGAAATACAAACCCAATACTGCCTTCCAAAATTCTGTTGTCACTCACAGTCTGCAGCCTTTCAGATGCTCAGAATAATCTGCTCCCCTCCAGAGAATGAGCTGAAGTAGCTACATTCACACAGGACATCTCTGGCCCCTCCGCTCACAAAGAATGGCTACATTTCCTGGGACAGGCACAAGGGCACCCGTGGCTCCCTGTGCTCTATGCCCAGGAAGCAAGTGACCCCCACCCACCCAGGAGACACTGAGGTATGCTGGGAGAGGCAGCGGCTTCCGGCGAAGCAGGTGGAAAGCCCTGTGCCCACTGTTGTTTTTATTATTCTCTATGAGCCTATCAGGGACTCGACTCTACAAAACGGTTCTGGCCCCTCACCTGACCAGGTCACATAGCAGCTGCCTCCCATGACATTTTTTAAACACATTCAACAATGCACAGTGTGGGTACTGTTCCCTCTGAGATAGCTATAGAATGCATTTTTTTAAACTACTTTATTTATTTATTTGTTTGTTTGTTTGATTTTGGAGACAGAGCCTCAAGCTGTCACCCTGGATAGAGTGTCGTGGCATCACAGCTCACAGCAACCTCCAATTCCTGGGCTCAAGCGAGTCTCTTGCCTCTGCCTCCCAAGTAGCTGGGACTACAGGCACCCGCCACAACGCCCGGCCATGTTTTGGTTGCAGCCGTCATTGTTGTTTGGCGGGCCCGGGCTGGATTCGAACTCGCCAGCTCAGGTGTACGTGGCTGGTGCCTTAGCCTGTTGAGCCACAGGCGCCGAGCCAGGATGTTAATTTTTAAACAGATTCCTATGAATCCTCAAGTTTCGAAGCCCCCCATTGCCCGTCCCATTTGAACTTTAATCGTCAATCCATAAGACGGAGCATGGAATGCAGTGAACCTGAAGTGATGTTCACAGTACAGCTAAGGAGAACTAGGACAAG
>CAUYON010089011.1:0-31370 GCA_963573935.1 Arctocebus calabarensis
CTCCTTTGAGCCACAGGCACCACCCAAAACAATGAACTTTTTGAAGAATCGAATGTGACAGCTTGGGAGTATCTGACTAGGAAGACAAAAAACACAGCAAGAGACGATTTTGCTCTTTCATTTTATAGTTAAAACATTCAATCTTATTAAACATCCACTATCATGGTACTATTTTATGATACTACCTGCTTACAAGAGAGTAAAATGTATTGACCGTTGCCTTATTGTTAGGCATTTAGGTTTTATCAATTTTTCTTGTATTGAGATGCGATAAATCTCTTGAAACATTCCATATCTCTGATTATTTCTTTATGATACAGTCCAAAAGGATTACTAAGGTACTTCTTAAAGGTGATGTAAAAGTAATTTCCATTCACTAGTTAGAGGAATAAGTGGTGGCATAATTATTTCTTGAACATAACTTAACCATGCCAACAAAAAAAAATGATGTCTGGGTATTTTTTTTTTTTTTGAGACAGTGTCTAATTGTGTCACCCTGGGTAGAGTGTCATGGCATCATAGCTCACAGCAACCTCAAAACTCTTCGGCTCAATTGATCCTCTTGCCTCAGCCTCCCAAGTAGGTGGGACTACAGGCATTCGTCACAACATCTGGCTATTTTTAGAGGCTGGTCTCCCTCTGGCTCAGGCTGGTCTGAACTCCTGAGCTCAAGCAATTCACCCGCCTTGGCCTACCAGAGTGCTGAGATTACACATGTGAACCTTGGCCCATAAATGTGTAGTTTTTTTTTTTTTTTTTTTCTGAAACAGAGTTTCATTGCTTCAGTAGATCACCATCGTGTCATAGCTCACAGCAACCTCAAACACTTGGCCTCAAGCAATCCTCTTGCCTGGGCCTGCTAAGTAGCTGGGACTACAGGCACCCACCAGAATATCTGGCTTTTTTTTTTTTTTTTGGCAGTTTTTGGCCGGGGCTGGGTTTGAACCTCCGTATATGGGGCCGGCACCCTACTCCTTTGAGCCACAGACGCCACCCAATATCTGGCTATTTTTAGAGACTGGTCTCACTCTTGCTAAGGCTGGTCTTGAACTCCTGAGCTCAAGCAATCCACCTGCCATGGCCTCCCAGAGTGCTAAGATTACAATTCTCATCACCTAGAATATTGTTTGTCACAAATGTTCTTAATTAATATATATGAAAGAAGTATATGTATGAAAGTGTATATATCATACAATACATGATCTGCTGGGGTCCAAAAGTGACTTAGTAAAATCTTCGTATTCTTCACATGAAGTCAAAAAATACTGCACTTTGTGACATGGAAAAAGAAGCCAATAACCTATTGCATAAACTAATGTGTGTGATCGAGTAATAAAAATTTTAAAAATTAATTGCATACATTTAATATAATTATTTATTTCACAAGAAGCTGATAGATCAATGTCGTATCTTATTGTAATTGATGATCTTTTACATAGGTCACTAGGAAAGTTTTGACACAGACTGTACCATGGTCCATTGTTTCACTTCCAGGAAACACAGTTGACAGAATCCTTTCTGATTCACCCATACAAGTTTATACTTCTTCTCACTGTTGCTGGGAGGACTTCGTTTATTTCCATCTGTGTTGACTTTGCAAATCCTGGTAATGGTTCACATACATGTTGAAAACTTATGGTTAGGTTATTAATTAAATCTTAACTAATTATTTCCCCGTTAATAATATACTGACTTTCCACACCACTGTCTCTCCCTGGCCTATCCATCCAAATGCTTTAGAGGTGGAATGAGAAAGCAAAAAAGAGACTTCAAGTCTCTTCTCGACTAGAGACATAAAATCTAAAGTCCTCAGATAGGCAATGTGTTGAACATTGGCAAAGTTGAAGAAAATCACAAAAAGGACCAGCATTTCTTCGTTGTCTTGGTTTTCTCTGCATGAAAATATCTCCCAAGTTTGGGGGTAAAGAGAGGACAGTAAGTAGAATGATATTCAAAACATAAAGTAACTGTCAAGGTTCTGCTGTTGACATAGCAGACATCAGGCACATCTAGCAGACATAAACAACCTATATAAGCTATTTTGGAAGTAACTTGGTGGACTAGAGTCTACCTGTTGGACTGTCCCAAAGAGGAGTAATCCCTGGGAAAGGAGAAAGAATCTAAAGAAAAAATGGCTACACAATGGGCCTGGGCACTCTGAGTCTTCAATGGCCTTACCAAGAATTGTCTATTCTAGCTTTTTAACACTTTTAAGTTCCCAGAAACTTTCACTAAAACTCTAGGAAAGAGAGTAAAACCCCAGTTGACTAAGAACGAACCAGTTTCCACTGCTCCAGTTAGAATGAGGATCTTAACAAGCAATGAAGTGGATAGGAATAATAATATAAAGAGTTGTATTTTGTGCACAGCTAAGATCTATAACCTGGCTACCCCATTACAGTGGCAGATTTTCTGCAAGAGTAATGTAACTTCAGCGTCAAGGCCTCACCCTTGCACAGACCCCTGGGTTTCTAGTAGTACTCGGAATGTAGCGTTTTCTGGGAACCAGTGTGCACATTACATTTGTCTATTTACATTTCTAGAAAATTGTCTAGAGATCTCAGAAGAAATAAATTGTCAAGGCTCCAGATACTTGTTGTGATTTCTATTTTCACTAAAAAAATTGTATATACATAGAACTTTAGAAGGATCCACAGCAGGCTGATAAGTGCATTGACCTTTAAGAGGTAGTTGTGACAAACCAAGTAAGTTTTTCCAATTTTCCCTCATACACTTTCATAATTTTTGAGTCCCTGGTGTTCTATGCATATATCTTTTAAAATTACCTGATAAGGCTCGGCGCCTGTGGCTCAAGAGGCTGAGGTGCCACCCATATACACCTGAGCTGGTGGGTTCAAATCCAGCCCCGGCCCACCAAACAACAATGATGGCTGCAACCAAAAAATGGCCGGGCAGTGTGGTGGGCGCCTGTAGTCCCAGCTACTCAGGAGGTGGAGGCAGGAGAATCGTTGGAGCCCAGGAGTTGGAGGTTACTGTGAGCTGTGATGCCACGACACTCTACCCAGGGCAACAGCTTGAGGCTCTGTCTCAAAAAAATAAAAATAAAAATAAATAAATAAATAGGCTGATAAAGAGAAGCAAGATTTGGGGCAGTGCCTGTGGTTCAAAGGAGTAGGACACCGGCCCCACATACTGGAGGTGACGGGTTCAAACCCTGGCCCGGCCAAAAACTGCAAAAAAAAAAGAGAAGCACGATTCTCTTTTCTTCAAAATAACTTAGCTTCCAATAAAACCTGCACAAACAAAACAAAAGGAAAAAAATGAAATAAAATGTTTGGATTGTCAGTGAGAGAACCTAACACCACACCTTTCTCATTTTTCTTCACAAATTCCCGTGTTATTATTGTTACTTTTATTTTTCCGCTTTTTTATGTATAATTATATATCATAAAAACAAATGCATTATGTCAACTCAGTAGGATTTTTTTTTTCAGTTTTTGCCTGGGGCCGGGTTTGAACCCACCACCTCCATTACCACAATCCAGAAACATTCCCATTACCCCCCCATTCTATGAAGTCAGTGTGCACTCTATAAATTATTTTTAAATATTAATTTAATTTTTTTAAGTGTGTCTGTATTTAAGAGACATGTCTTTATTTGTCCTTTTTTTTTGGCAGTTTTTGGCCGGGGCTGGGTTTGAACCCGCCACCTCCGACATAAGGGGCCGGTGCCCTACTCACTGAGCCACAGGTGCTGCCCTGTCCTTTTTTTTTAAATTAGATCCTAACTGTGCACATTCTGCATTTATGGGGTACAATCTTCAATTGTCCTTACCTAACTCCTTTTGACTTTTGCTTCATCACTCATCGACTCTTTCTATGCAATGGTCAGCAGCGACCTTTGTGTTGTTGAAATTAACGGATATTTTTCAGCTTTTACCTCACTTGACCTTTCATATATATTCTTGCACTGTTGGGAATTCCCTGTCTTATAAGACACTCTTAGCTTTTGTGCCAGGAAGTATACCTGATATCTATTTTCCCCTTCCTGTCTCCTTACTAATAAAAACTCTGTAGGTTAGATGAGACCATGTGGTGAGCTCAAATATATAAATTACAAAGGACCCTTGCATTGGGGGAGGCGGGGCAAAAAGTTAGCTGGACACTTAGGAGAAAGGTTTTGATTTCCTGATATAGCTACCACCTCTTTTTGCTTCCTTCACTTTCTCCTTCCTGCCTGGAACACAATAGCTTATGAAAGTTTCATAGATCATTTCTCCACCTTGATAAGAGTGACAAAGCATAAAAGTAAAAGTTCCTTGGTATATTGAGGGCATCATGTAGCCGTTACAACAGCCCTGAAAGGCCTATTTTTGGACTTGTTTAAATGAGAGAAAATAAACTTGCATCGTGTGAAGCCCCTGATATTTTGGGATTCTCTTACCAACATCTGATTGCAATCACTAACGAAAATAGCTTAGATGGCTTTTCTCATTCTGAACCTATGGGTGATGGTGCCACCTGGAGAAGTCTTTATAGAGAAAAACCAGAGATATTAGCTGATGAATCTCTCTCTGAGAATATCCTATCATATGACATCCTCTTCTATCGCAGAGAAGGCAGTTTCAATGGTTAGCTGTCTAAATCTAGTAGTTAAATACATGTGCGACCATGGATTTTAAGAACTACAGTTGCTTATGTAAAGACATACTGGTATGCTAAGTCAGTAAGCAACTTTCTTTAGAAAATGAAAGTTATAATTTGCAAACCCTGGGGGGAAAACATATTTTGGCTATTATAAAAATATCATACAGAAACAAAGGAAGAAAGAAACTTAGCATCATAAGAAAAGATTTTAAACATGATTTTTATGTTTATGTAGGAAACATAATGATGTTAGGAAATCAGTGAGTGACTCTTTTAAGTTGTTGATAGGAGGTAAAACTGAAACAAAGGCATAGAGTCCACCTTAGACAGAGATAACAAAAGCCTTGTTTTTTGTGTGTATGATTTTGCCCAGTGCTGCTAGCTCCCTTTCAGAAGCCTATCTGGAGTGGATTGGCTGGTATTAAAGATTCTGCTTAGCTATAATTCTTGTGCATTAGCCAGGCAGTGAACGAAGGGAGTAGGTGGGCGAGTACTCCCTTTCTGTAAACTTTAACAGATATCCTACATCCGCATTTAAAGGTTTTTATGAAACTTTTCATTTTTATGAAAACCCTTAGCTACATCCTGTATTTTTCTCTGTATCTGCTGCAAAGTGGTTTCTGTATGACCTTGTTTGATAATTAAGGGCAGGGATAAATTGCTTCCCATGTGCTGTCCAGTCATTTTTAGAAAGGCTTGCCATACTAAGTTCTCTAGGAAAATGTTGAAAATGCAGAACATAATAAATATGAAATCCTATTGTTGTTAATTATATGGAAAAATCCACTACCCATAATTATGCCAGGGGAGATACTTGAAATGAAATTTTGATATTTTTATTTGTCATAAAATGACTCATGGAAATACTAATTATATGGGGTCATGCAAGAGTTTCCTTCAATAAGTATTTATAAATCTTATAAACATTTTTCAGGTGTTTTTATTTTTATTTTTATTTTTTTGTAGTTTTTGGCGGGGGCCAGGTTTGAACCTGCCACCTCCGGTATATGGGGCTGGCACCTTACTCACTGAGCCACAGGCACCAACCCCAAGGTGTTTTTAAATAATCACATTTTGTGAATAATATTTCTGAAAGTCATTAAGTTTATTATCTTCAACTTTTATGCCAGAAACTAGGAAAATCTCATGATGCAGCATGATCTGGGACTTTCTTTTTGTCCTGTGTAATACAAGCATGTGTGAACATTTATTCTAGAAAACTATTAGTTAGAAACATCAACCAACCTCCTTCCACACGATCGGAAGTTCTTCAGAGAAATCCTGTAAGCCTCAATAACGGAGCGTGCAGTGTTCCCAAGGCTATACGGCTCAGCAGGTTTCCTAGATTTGGAACAGTGTGACTCAAGAAATTTTAATTCTTTTGCTATAATCTTAACCAGTAAAACCCAAATCTGGTGCTGTGAGAAGGCTGATAAAATAATACAAAAAATTGGCAAACATAAACAAGAAAAAAAGAGACAAGGCACAAATACGCACCCAAGATGAAAAAAAAATGAATGATCACAGGCTAGTAACATTCCCATTAATGTTAATAACAAACAAGGATGCATGCCAACACAACTACCAGTCAGCATCATTCAGGAGATCCCAGTGATAAAGGAGAAATAAGTATAAAGAGTGCAAAAGGATAAATTAAATAGTAACTATCGCTGATACTTGATAGCCCATCAATCTGAGAGCATATAGTTAATAAATGATTAGAATTACTATGGGAGTTTAACAAAGAGATCATTTACAGAAAGCTTGCATCTGATTCCTGTACTAAAAACTTAAAAACAATTACTTTATTGTCTTTGCCTCTCAACTGGCTCTAACGTAGCAATTGCCCTGGAGTGGTTTCTGATTTCAGTGGACAATTCCAGCCTTTAATGACAATCCCATTAGATGCCACTCTGTCCTTTAAAATATATTTGTATTCACTTCGGAATTTAGGGAACTGTTTTGCTGATTTTTCCTTTTATGCATCATGCTGGGTTATATTGGAATGGTCCATTTCTCATGTCAGGGTATTTAATAGTAATTAAAGGGATTTCTCAGGTTTTAATCTGCTATGCCTGAGAACCAGTGTTAATTTGTGTTTCTAAAAGAGTACTGGAGCAGTGCTATCCGCTATAGTACTCTGCAGAAGGCTTCGTCCTAATTACTCTAGGAAGGGCCTAAATTTGTTTATCACTGAAGTTGTGAGTGCATGCTCTCTGTACATGTGTATGCATAATTAACATAAGGCTCTATAAGCACTTTGGTGGAAAGTTCCAATTCCAGATTGAGTTCTAAATGAAACTGACTTTATACTGCACATGAATGACAGATAATGTCTCTTATTTGTCTCCAGGGGAGTAGGTTTTAATGCGTATTGTTTTTTGTTGTTTTTTTTTAATCCATTTCATGTATTTCAAATAACTGTCTTTACAATGATGAATTCTTTCAGTTACAATTTTGTTTTAAAAATTCTAAAATCCTTGAAAAGATAACATTTCCCTAGAAAGTTCATTTTCCCCGTTTTTGCGAATATTGGGTTTAATTGTCTCTTCTCTTTTCAAAACTAAAAAATCCCCTCCCTCAGGAGTCTAATCTGATGGCTTCACCTCATATTTTACTGGACAGAAAGTTAAGACGGTGACATCAGTCTCCCCACACCAATCTTCCCACTACCAAATCTATCAATGTACTTGTCTCTGAATTTATATTGTTTGGCCTGATCCTGAGAAAGGCCATTCTTCCGCTAGTTTCTAGATCATATTTCTTCATATGCTTGAATCCTGGAGTTTTCTACTCTTTCCTATATCATTTATTTCTCTCTCAGATTGAGATATTTACTGTCAACATATTTTTTTCTAATATCCTTCATCTTAAGGTATAACGATGCTCAGTTAATTCTACATCTTGTTCTAGCTCTTGCTCAATTTTTCTTCTGCATATCAAAACTTCTTGAAAGCCTTGCCTACACTCACTATTTTTATTTTTTCTCCTCCTTTATACTCTTCAACCAACTCTAATCTGGCTTCTACTCCGCCTCTATTCTAAAGATGTTGATGAAATTTTATACACTGCAAAGAGAGACAAGTTTTGTGTTAAATTATCAGTGGCTTTAAAAAGCAGCTATGAATGAAGATTTTATTCAGTTCCTAAATACTAAGTACTTTACAATTTACTTTGGTGATACAGCTCCTTTTAAGAAAATTACTTTCTTTTAAGAATTTACTAAATGTTGTCCTTTAAATTTTTTTCTTTACTTCAATTTACCGTTTTTATTGGACTTTCATTAGAATCAACTTACCAGAAGTACATCATCAAACAAAATAGTCACAGAGTGATCAAAGAAAGAACATTTTCAAAAGGTCACAAATAAGAAAAATTACTCAGTATGAATCACAAAATAAATAGATTTCAAAAAAGGAACTGAATTATTTCTACTCATATGATGAACATTGCTAGAATTATTATGACTACTACAGTTAGGTAGTTTTTTCATGGATTATTTTGGCATTTACTTTTTTATTATCTTGGAATAATTTTAGGTTTATATAAAAGTTTCAAAGATTATAGTTCACACATACTCCTCACTCAGTTCCCTCTGACATAGTTTGGTATATTTGTTAAAACTAGAAACCAAAATGGGCTTATTACCGTTAACTATACTCCAGGCTTTATTCAGATTTCACCACTGTATCCACTAATGCCCTTGTTTTCTACCAGTATCCAATCAGGATTACACATTGCATTTAGCCATTATGTCTCTCTAGACTCTTCTGGTCTATGATATTTTCTCAACCTTCCTCATTTCCTGTGACCTTGAAAGTTTTAATGAGTACTGGCCAATTGTTTTGTAGAATGTTCCTCAATTTGACATTGTCTGATATTTTCCTCATGGCTAGACTGGGGTTATAGGTTTTGGAGAATAATAATCACGGGGTGAATGGCCTTATTGCTGTATCACATTGAAGGCATATGAAATCGATGCGATTTATCACTGGTTATGGCAATCTCCATCACATGATTAAGTGGTGTTTGGCACATTACTATAAAGTAACTATTTTTCCTCTTTTTATACCCTGTTCTTTGAATGAAAGGCAATAAATCCATCCCTCACTCAAACGGGGTGGAATTAAACTCCATCTCCTGAAGAAGAAAGAAGTAGCTGCTGTTTTAGGAATTATTCTGTAGAGGGATTTGTCTCTGATCCCTTATTTATTTATTTATTTATTTATCAGTATGTTAATGATATTCATTTTATGCCTTGGGTTGTAATCTAATACATTATTTGTTCTGTTTTTCAAATTATTCCTTTTTTTTTTTTTTTTGAAACAGTCTCAGCCCTAGGTAGTCATGGCTTCAAAACTCACGGCAAACTCAAACTCCTAGATTCAAGTGCTCCTCTTGCCTCAGCCTCCTCGGTAGCTGGGACTACAGGCACCTGCCACAACACCTACCTAATTTTTCTATTTTGAGTAGAGATGGGGGTCTCACTGTTGCTCAGGCTGGTCTTGAACTCCTAAGCTCAGGCAATTCACCACCTTTGTCTCCCAGAGTGCTACGATTATAGACATAAGCCACTGCTCCAGGCTATTTTTCAAATTATTTTAGCTTTGGACGTTGGAAACTTTGGTTTAGTTCACGTGCCCCTTTGATAATGCTCTCATCTTTGTTTGTGAGAATTTTCTGATATATGACACTGGGAGATGCTCCAGGTTTATCTTGTATATTCCCTGCCTCATCCCTAGAATCAGCCATTTCTCCAAGGATTCCTAATTTCTTTTATTGGAGAATAGTGCTAGAAATCAAGATTGAGTGCTGGCTATCCTTGTTGCTACTGAGATGTCTCTGCTCTCTACCAAGGGCCTCCTGGTAAAGAGGGCAATCAAACTTATGTATGTATACTAACTCACGTATACACACATTTCTATAATTCCTTCTACATCTATACATTTGTATGTAATATCTACATGTTATATATATATTAATTGTGAGTTCCTATTGATTATCTCTTTAATCTAGTACCACAGGGTTCATTTAGTCTTTCCTCCTTGTTTATCTAAGATTTCCCTCTCTGAAAGGAAGAAATGTGGTTCTCACCATCCACCATCTATTACTTACTCAACCCCAGATATACATGTAAAGCAGGTTGAGAATTAGTAACCTGAACCCTAGTGAGAAACACGTTTACCGGCTAGAGTTCAGTTTTTACATGTAGTTCTTTTTGTCTTTAGCTTTATAGTTGCCCTTCAAAACATTATTTGACAAAGTCATTTAAGTCAGCTTCTTTCCTCCCCCATGCGCTTCAGAAAAGGTATGTCATTCATTTGTAATGGAATTCTGTTTGTCATACTCTGTATTATTTTCTGAGATCATTTAAGTCAATCTATCTGTCTATCTATAGGTAGGTAGATAGATATAAAATACACATATATACTGAGTGGTGCCTATGGCTCAAAGGAGTAGGGTGCCGGCCCCATATACTGGAGGTGGTGGGTTCAAACCCAGCCCTGGCCAAAAACTGCAAAAAAACCCCAAACAAACAAACAAACAAAAAACATATATATCAAATTCAACCCCTTCCTTTAAGGGCCTTTAATTCTACCAAATGGCAATTTCAAAATAAAACTAACTGGTGACTTACTCAGTCCAAAGCATATGGAGGAGGTTGCATCACTAAGGGTCCAACCACAGGAACAGAAACACTGTGAGTGACATATGTATTATGTAATAAGCAGTTTATACTAGGGTCCAGGTCTTATTTAATTGTGGGATCTTATTAAAAAGTCTTAGTAAGGCTTTTGTCTTTGCTTCAGGTGCTAGAGCCTGCAGTCAGCAGGCCAGCCAGGCAGAAGAGAAGGATGTGAAGTGGGGGAAGTAAGGATAAATGGAAATGCACAAAGAATATATGGAACTCACAAGGACTGACTGGAACTCTTCCTGATCCTTCACTGCCCCCAAACCTCCAACTTTGATGACATGAGTGCCCTGTGGGAAAAGTGGGCATTCCTTTTTGTTAAATTAATGAAACTGAAAAAAGATATGAGGGAGAGTTGGAGCATTGTGGGCTAGCTGCTATCCCACACCAGAAAGGTAAGCCAGAAAAACATTTCATGAGCTCCAGCAGCGCCTGGTACCCTACCTCCTACTTTCTGAGTGTAAATCAAATATGGTTGCTGCTTTACCTTTGCCTTCCAAATCTTTTGCCAAATGCCTCTGGTAGCACAAGCAATCTTAGAATTATGCAGGTATCTGAGCAAAGTTTTAGCCCAGCTAAGTTGGCACAGTATAAATCCCCCACAGCCACAATTCTGCTCTCAAACAGCAGGTAAAAAAATAACTAAGTGTAATAAATCCACTTACGCTTTTTTTTTTAAGAGACAGAGTCTCACTTTGTCACCCTCAGTAGAATGCAGGGGTGTCATAGCTCACAACAACCTCAAATTCTTGGGCTGCAAGGATTCTCTTGCCTCAGCCTCCCAAGTAGCTACGACTATAGGTGCCCGCCCTCACACCTGGCTATTTTTTAGCCAGGGGTCTCACTCTTGCTCAGGCTGGGCTTTAAACTCCTGAGCCCAGGCAATCCACCCACCTTGGCCTCCCAGAGTGCTAGGATTACAGGTGTGAGCCACAGCGCCTGGCCCAGGTTTTGCTATTGTTCTAACACTCATTGTCATTCAAAATCCCATGCACCTGTGGCTCAAAGGAGTAGGACACCAGCCCTATATGCCAGATGTGGCAGGTTCAAATCCAGCCCTGGCCAAAAACTGCAAAAAAAAGAAAAAAAAGACGGTGCCTGTGGCTCAAAGGAGTAGGGTGCCAGCCTCATATGCTGGAGGTGGCAGGTTCAAACCCAGCCCCATCCCCCCCAAAAAAACAACTGCAAAATCCCAAATGATGTTTTTCTAATGTTTGGTTAATGTTGTTACTGGTACACATCCCATGAAATTATATGTGATGCCCCAAAATTGGGATTCTAGTTTATAACTCTCTCTTCTTATGCCCCGT
The DNA here is from genome assembly GCA_963573935.1 of Arctocebus calabarensis. Taxonomy (NCBI): domain Eukaryota; kingdom Metazoa; phylum Chordata; class Mammalia; order Primates; family Lorisidae; genus Arctocebus; species Arctocebus calabarensis. Next base: position 11,611 of record CAUYON010089011.1, read on the forward strand.
TTTAAACAGCACTGCTCAGCTCAGTCTCACTGCATTTTCAATGTAAGTTCTTTTGGGATACTCATAAGGTTATTTCCTGATAGCAGACCTTGGTAGGGATTTCTTGAGGCCTCCAAATCTCAGGGTAGTTGTTTCTAACTTTGAAGCTCAGTGAGCAGGAGCTTTGGTCAGGTCATCTTCCATTTCAAAGTCTAGTCTCATTATGCTTTATACTTACATATCTCAAGTTTCTCTACTTGCTTCCAAGGGACCAGAGATAATACCCATTTTCAAGGAGTATTATTAAAGGAAAGCCACTGTCAGGACATAAGATGTTTCATTACATCCTTCTTTCCCCAAAATGTCTGCAAAGGGTGTGTTATAATTTATGAGTGCTAGAGGAAGGTGATCTTCTGCATTTACCTGCACAAATAGCACGCATAAAACAAAAATAAAAGTTAATGAATTGTAATTGGAGATCCAATTTAACTTAAGATTTAAAACTATTATTTTTTTTCTTTTTTTTGAGACAGAGCCTCAAGCTGTTACCCTGGATAGAGTGCTGTGGCATCACAGCTCACAGCAACCTCCAATTCCTGGGCTCAAGCGAGTCTCCTGTCTCCGCCTCCCAAGTAGCTGGGACTACAGGAGCCCGACACAACGCCCGGCCATTTTTTGGTTGCAGCCGTCATTGTTTGGCGGGCCCAGGCTGGATTCGAACCCGCCAGCTCAGGTGTACGTGGCTGGCGCGCCTTAGCCGGTTGAGCCACAGGCGCGGAGCCAGACTTAAAACTATTTTTAAAGAAATTTAAACTCAGTTGAGAGTTTAGCAATGTGTAATGTCTAATAGGAATTTTCTTCCCATTTTATCAAATAGTTATCTGTAAGTATCAACAATTTTTACTACAACATTATTCTTAAAAATTAATTGGAATATATATTTTCAAATATGAGGAATTCTTATATTCCTGCCCAATACCTTATAAACTATGGTTGTCCCAGGAGGGATCCCTACAAGATAATCCTGTGGGAGTTCTCAACCATGAAACTTCAAGAAAATTGAAAGTGCAGAGTAACAATTTCATGTGATTAAATTTATTTCTTACTAGCTTCAGTGTGCTCAAATTAATCAATATTGTTAATATGCAGATTCAGAAAATGTGGATAACCCCAAGGTATTTATTCTAAGGGGGTGAATTATCTGATAAGAAACTGATCTACTCACCATTTTTTCTTCTTTTCTGAGTGTGCAAGAGTGGGGGGCGAGGGAGGGGGCGGGCAGACGCGTGTCAGTACCAGTCAAAACCATGGTTTGTTTCAGTTCACTTTACTTGTAAAGAATAAACACATTTCCAAAATTATCAGGTCTGCAGAAGAGTTTGATTTTCAGAATAAACTGCTAAGGATTAGAAAATGTCCAAAAGGTAATAGTTTTCAGAATATCAGAAATGAAAAGATGTATTTAATAAGGTTATTCATTTTCCACTAAAATGAATAAACTTCAAAAGTCAACTATAGGGGGAAAAGCATAAATAAACTGCTTATGAATTCATATAAGGATAAGGGGTAATGAAAAGGGAGTAAAGAAACCAGGAAAAAGGAGAAGAATCGGGAAGAATATGTGAGAAGAAGGGAGGAAAGAGAAGAGATGGATTTTAGTACAGTTTTTGGAAAATGAAAGACAAAAGGTAAATCTATGAATCTATAAACAAATCTAAATCAGTCAAGCGAATTTTCAAGTCCAATATGCTGAAGTGGTCTGTAAGCTGCACTGGGGATGAGGCTTTCAAGATGGCACGCACTGCACTTCATCTTGGCTCTCCTCCTCCTCGGATGTGTCTGAGGTACTGGAAGACTCAGACAGCTCTTCATCTGAGTCCTCGGTGTCAGGCCCTTCCCAGCGCTGCTGCCGATCTCTGTGTGTCAGGTGGCGCATAAGGAACCACAGCATGTGACTGTCAAACAGATTGGTGTGGTGCAAGCTATCGTTATCTCGTTCCTGCTTGTTGTTCTTCATCACATTCTTTAACCCAAAAAGCTCGGTGGCATCTTTCGCTATGGGTGCCCAGATCTTGACTTCATGGTCTAGGCCACAACTTGCCATCATGGGTAGGTGAGGGTGAGGTTCGAGACAGTTTACTGCGCCTCCCTCGTCCCCCTCCAGGAACTGAATGACCTGAGAGGATGATTTTTCCCAGACAAAGATGTGCCCACAATCACTTCCACTCATTACAAACTCACTCCTAGGGCCATAGAAATTGACGCCTTTGATTGTGGCATTATTTCTGTGCCCCTTGTATCTCTTAATATATTGAGCACCATCACCGTGAGAGGAATTGAAGAGGTAAATATCGTCATCATTATAGCTGGCCAGAAGCTCTGTGCCATCGTGGCTGTACACAACACTGGTGATGACTTTGGACTCACAGTTGATCAGGTGATGAGGACAGAATTTCTCGAAGACTCCATTATTCTCACTCTCATTTATGTTCCTTTGGTCATAAATTCTTACAAACTGATCTCGTCCACCCACTGCAAATTGGTAGGTATTGGCGGGATTAATATGGATTGCATACAGTCCCACTTTCTTGTCCTCTTTCATTACCACCACTTTTGAAACTGGCTTGCCTTGTCTGAGGTCAACGGTAAAGACAACTGCATCTTCACCTGATGTTAAGAACTTAAAAGGGGAGTCTGGCTCCAGAGCCAATTTGTGGGAGGCTCCCCTGTGTTGGGCTACACGCCTAGTATGCCTCCAGTATGGGACAGCAGATAGTTCTGCTATTCGTACTTGTCCATCACGGGAACACATGGCTATGGTGGAATCACCACTGTTTGGAAGGAACTTTGCCTGAAAGACATTATTTCTGTGGCCAGTCTCAAAGTCCACTATTGGCCGCTGATGCACCCAGTCCCACATTATCAGCCTCAGATCATCACCGCTACTGAGCAGCCTGGTGCCACGCTGGTTAAAGTGCACAGTATTCACACAGCCGACATGACTTTCAAGGGCATGCTGCAGGAGGAAACGCTGCACAAAAGCTCTCGCCCCACAGGCCTCATACACAAAGCGGGAGCTTAAACCCAGCTGCCGCTCCCGAAGAGCGGTGACAACTTGCCAGCGAGGTAGGGGCAGGGCCAATGTCTCTGAGGATACCCATTCCTCCAGTTCCCGAGCCTCATCTGCTAAAATCTGTTGTTCACGGCTGGCTGCGCTGCCCTGTACACACACTTGAAGCTCCTCTCCCTCTTCCTCCTCTTCCTTTGTATCCTCCTCCTCCGCTTCCTCTGCCTCTTCCTCCTTTCTCTCCTCCCCTTCCTCTGCGTAGCGACGGAGCAGAGTTTTATTATTGATAGAGAAATGGTCAAAGTCCTCCAGGTCATCAATGTTAATGTCTTCAAATGAACTTTCTGTGCTAGCACCCCTGGGGGAATCACCATCTCTGGTACCCTCACCATCTCTGCTCAATCCCAGGCTCAGGGCCTCCATTTCATTGTCTAAGCTTGCTTCCCTCCCCGCCATTTCTCCAGACCTCTCCTCGTGGCTGCTGAGAAGGCTTCTGTCTTCTAAGTCTGGTAGGCCACCTGTGGCACCCTCTTGGTGGGACATTTTGAATGATATCTGTTGTAGACAGTCTAGAATGGTAAAGTTGACCCCTGTAGCTAGGGGAAATGGGCAGAACTGTCCCAGATGGGGACAGATCCAGCGAGCCGCAAAGAAATGCCGAGGAGGTAGGCTAAAGCGGAAGGGGAAGTCCAACTAAGGCAGTTCAGTACGGTAGCTGGTAAGGTTCTAAAGGCTTCTCCACATCACTTCCGCGCAGCATGCACAGACCACTGTGATTTTTTTCTAGGCACAGAGCCCTGCCCCTGCAGCCATATTAGAAGCTGTGTGTGCTGTTTCTTTGAAAATTGAAACTTGCTGCACTTTGGAAAATGTTCTTATTAGAGAACCATGAGCAAAAGTGATCCTCTTTAGGCAAGTGGTTTTTGGAAGATTCTCAGTGCTTTGCTTGAAAATAATGTATAAATGAAATGAAGATGTAGGTAAGAGCAATAAAAGATTACGGTTCTCACAGCTAGTGACGAACTCACATACAGAAAATATCTTAAGAAAATCGAACAGCTTGAGGGAAACCTTGAGAGCTCTAACTGGTAGAATTAGCATACAGTTGCCAGATGAAACACAGGATGCTTAGTGTTGCATTTCAGATAAACAACGAATAGTTTTTATTTATGAGTAGATCTCAAATACTATGTTGGACATATTTCCACTAAAATTTTACTCATTATTGATCTTAAATTTAAATTTAACTTCTTGTTATGTATTTTTATGTGTTAAATCTAGCAGGTTTCCTTAGTGAGAAGAGGAATATAGTACTTCATTGTAATCAGGGTTGAAATTAACTGATTAATTGGAATTGGACATTGTAACGAGTAATTGTTTCACCAATTTGAGATAGGAGTACATCTTTTTTTCTCTTATTCCACCAGATATTCTATATACTTATTTGGAGTCAGATAGTTAAGATACTTTAAGATACTTGGGGAATATCAACACAATTTTACGAAAAAAAAATCTGTGATTGTTATAGAACTATTGAAATATTTTATATATCTTTAAAATATGTCAGAGAGTTCTGTGGGGCCCTTTAGGAAAAGAAAACAGGTCTATGGAGACAGTTAATTGGCACTGTTATGCTAACTTAAGAGCTTCTCTGAATAAATTACCTAAGGTGATGTCAGTGTATTTTCTAAGGGCTTCAGTAAACTGCTGACTAAGAATGCCAGAATGAGGAAAACAAGGTTTCCTTCCCTCAGAGTAATTGCAAAATAAATGCAAAATTGATTAAACATAGAAATGTACAGTCTTGTAAAAAGAGAGGATGGTTCCGAGGCCAATAGTAATGCAAATATATGTAAAAGACTACTCATAGCAATTTGCGAAGAATAGTGCAGCAAACTGAAAGCCACCTGAAAGCTCATCAAGAGTAACATGGATAAATAAATTAGCATATATTCCTATAATTGAATAATGTATAAAAGTGAGAATGAATAAACTAAAATAGAATGTGTCAACAGGAATAAATCTTAAAAGCACAATGATGAGTGAAAACGCAAGTGACAGAAGGACAGCCAATAATTTCATTTTAATGCAGGTTTATATAGTTTTCATATGTTATAAAACCATTTTAAAAGGCAAGGAAAGACTTGACTCATAATTCAAGATAATGGTTATCTTCCGAGTGAAGAAGAAAATTGAAATCTAAGAAGGAAGAAGCTTCAAAAATTCTTGGCACTGTTTACAGCTTACCCTAGGTATAGGTATGCTATTATTCTATTATGTATTGCCAAACACGTACACTTTTATACACTTTTCTATGTATGATGTGCTGAATAGTAGTTCTTTAAATGAGAAAATGTTCATCAACAGGTTTTTTTTTTTTTTTTTTAAGACAAGAGTCTCACTTTTTCACCCTGGGTAGAGTGCTGTGGAGTCACAGCTCACAGCAATCGCCAACTCTTGGGCTCAAGTGATTCTCTTGCCTCAGCCTCTGGAGTAGCTGGGCCTATAAGAGCCTGCCACAACTGCAGGATATTTTTAGAGATGAGGTCTTGCTCTGGCTTAGGCTGGTCAGGAACCTGGGAGCTCAGGCAATCCACCTGCCTCGGCCTTCCAGAGTACTGGAATTGTAGCGGTGAGCCATCCTGCCTGGGCCGTGCCCCTAAAAGAGTTCTTGCTGAAAGGTGTAAGCAAAGGTGCCCAGAGACAAGACCAGAACAAGGAGGTTCAGGCCAGTTTTACTGAAAGGGGAGGGCAACCCGCCTGGGCAGTGCAAAGGTGGCATCTGCGTCCCAGAGAGCAGGTGGAGACCTTTTTATTTATTTATTGATTTATTTATTTATTTATTTGTAGAGACAGAGTTTCACTCTATCGCCCTCTGTAGAGTGCTGTGGCGGCGTTACACAGCTCACAGCAACCTCCAACTCCTGGCCTTAGGTGATTCTCTTGCCTCAGCCTCCCAAGTAGCTGGGACTACAGGCGTCTGCCACAACGCCCGGCTATTTTTATGTTTTGCAGTTCTGCTGAGGCCAGGTTTGAACCCACCACCTCCGGCATATGGGGCCGGTGCCCTACTCCTTTGAGCCACAGGCGCCACCTGAAGACCTTTTTTATATGGGGCCGAAAGGGGTGGGCAAATTCCATGGCTTGCCCTGGGCTTTGGTGAGTTAGGATCCTTTGGTGCCAACTTCGGGGGGTGAGTTAACCAGGTCCCTTGTGTCTTTTAACTTAGGAGGAAAGTAAGGGAGGAGGAGGAACTGCTAGTGTGTGGCTGAGGTAGCCTCCCCCAAAACTTGCTTAGGCACGGAGCACAAAACAGGAAGCCGAGAGCGACAAACCCTAACCTGCACATACTGGCATTGTCCAAGAAGGGAAGTCGCATTAATTGGCTTTGGATATCTAAGTTGCAAAGAACAGTTCCAGTGTTAGAGGTGGAATGAGGTTATTTTAGCGTCATGCCGTGTTATCGATCTTTTAAAAAATTTGTTCATTAAGCAAGTTTTGGCTACGAAGTGGCTTTTCCTTTAAGTTTGATTTTACTTTTTCATTACATAGGCATTTCTTTTAACAGTTGACTTTGGGAAGCTCTCCCTTTTTGTTTTTCTTTTCTTTTTTTTTTTTTTTTTTTGCAGTTTTTGGCTGGGGCAGGGTTTGAACCTGCCCCCTCGGTATATGGGACTGGTGCCCCACTCCTTTGAGCCACAGGTGCTGCCCCAGAAAAGCTCTCTTTTTAATGTATATATGCTGAGTTTTCAGGTACATTTGTTCTAGCGTGCTGGTTTTATTTTATTTTATTGGTCTAATTACTGTTTTAAATTTGAGATTAATTTATTTGATATATTTCCATTCTCATTCATTTATTCACCACACATTTGTTTTATTTATTTATTTATTTATTGTATTTATCTATTGTAGAGACAGAGTCTCACTTCATCACCCTCAGTAGAGTGCCGTGGCATCACACAGCTCACGGCAACCTCCAACTCCTGGGCTTAGGCGATTCTCTTGCCTCAGCCTCCTGAGTAGCTGGGACTACAGGCGCCCGCCACAACGCCACGCTATTTTTTTGTTGCAGTTTGGCCGGGGCTGGCTTTGACTCCTCCACCCTCAGGATGTGGGGCGGTGCCCTACTCACTGAGCCACAGGCGCCGCCCATTCACCACACATTTATTATGCTGTGTATTAGTCTAGGTACTCATAATAGAGTGGTGAATAAAAGTGGCATTTCCTTCACTCATGGAGTATACAATATCGTAGAGAAAAACGACAGTAGAAAAATCAATAAATTGACTAGACAAAGCAATACTGAATATTATGGAAAGAAATAAAGCTGTGTATGTGCATATAGAGTGTAGGTGGTTATTCTGGGTAGTGCATTCAGGGAAGGTCTCCTTTGTGGTGTCATTTAAGGGGAGAGCTGAATGAAATGAGAAGTGGACTTTCAAATGGCTAGGATAAGAACATTCCCTACAGAATGCTACTCAGTACAAAATCTGTAAAATAGTGACACAATGTGAGAGTTAATGGAGTTTCAAGAAGCCTATGATTGTTAAGTAAGAATTAAGGGACAGTAGGAGACAATGGTACTAAAAGAAGCTGTGGACAACTAAACAAAGCTTTGTTGGCCACTAAAAGAAATTTGAGTTTGTATTTTATTTGAAGTATGCTGGAAAACCCTTGAAAGCTTATTATTATTATTAATATTATTATTGGAGACAGAGTCTCACTTTGATGCCCTTGGTAGAGTGCTGTGGCATCATAGCTCATGGCAACCTTAAACTCTTGGGCTCAAGTGATTCTCTTGCCTTAGCCCTATGAGCAGCTGGGACTACAGACACCAGCCACAATGCCCAGATATTTTTAGAGCCGAGGTCTTGCTCTGGCTCAGGCTGGCCTCAAACCTGTGAGCTCAGGCAATCCACCTGTCTCAGCTTCCCACAGTGCTAGAATTACACATGTGAGCCACCACAGGGGAATGACTTATGTGACTACTTTCTAAAAAAATGACACTGGCTGCTATGTGGAGAACAGCATGAAATAGGAAGAGAGAACAGAAGTACTAAACTATTGCTTTAATCCAGGGGAGAAATTCAAGTGGCTTAATCTAGAATGGGAATGGAGCAGGTGATGAAAATTAGTTATGTTTGGAATATATTTTGAAAGTAGAAATGATAGCATTTCCTGATGAGTTGAATGTGAACGTGAGCTAGAATCAGCCAAGCTACTGGCAAGGAACACACACCAGTTGGATGATTTGAAGTAGTTCAAGAAGTAGGATTTCTCGGGCAGCGCCTGAGGCTCAAAGGAGTAGGGTGCCGGCCCCATAAACTGGAGGTGGCGGGGTCAAACCCAGCCCTGACCAAAAAAGAAAAAAGAAGTAGGATTTCTACAAAGGTAAGAACAGGCTGTAGGAAGATCACAAGGGAAAGATTGGGAATTCAGGATGAATAGGATGACATTATACCCCTAAGCCTAAAAATGTGGAGGATTAAGAGTAGTTATCAAAAACCTAAAATGGGGTGTGTAGAAATATCAGCCATCCCTCCATGAACCCCTAGTGAAGTAGCCAGGGAGCCCTCTCTGCTCTCCTGGTGCTTCCCGCTGAATCATGTAGAGAAGGGAGAAGAAGAAATAGATGGGCATATGTAAGCCCATCTAGTTCTGGGGGACACAGAGGAACCAATTCTAACGCCTAAGCATTTGGCAGGCACAGTGGGTTAATGGTGATACTGCTTACTAGAATGAAGGCTAGGGAAGGGGATGGGGAATCAAGAGTTCTGTCTATTTATATCAAGTGTAAAAATGCCCACTAGACATTGACAAAATAGAAGCATTAAGTTGGCCATTGGATACACATGTCTGGAGCTGACAGGAACGATTATAAATATAGATATAAATGTGGAAGTCATTAGTCACTGGGAATAATGGAGATCACCTAGGGAATGAATATACAGTGAGAAAACCAAAGACCTGAGAACTGGGCACTGGAAAACTCCAACATTTATTTTAGGGAGAAACAGAGAAAAACAACCAAAGGAATAGCCGGTTATATAGGAGAAAAACATGAGACTATGAAGAAAGTGTAGAAACTATTTCACAAAGAAGGAAGTGATCAGCTGCACCAAATAGTGCCTGAGAGATAAAGGTAAGGCTTGACAACTGACCATTGGATTTGGTAACGGGGGCCGGGGGCAACTAGTGACTTATTAAAACTCTTTTATAGGAATTCTGAGAACAAATCCTTGGCCAGAAACGTTTAGAAAGAGAAAGGAAAGAGAAGAAGTGAAGAAAGTGGATACAAACAGCTCTGATAAGGAGTTTGGCGGCAAAGAGGAGAGAAGAACTAGAGTGATAACAAGGGGCCATAGGGCTAAGCATATTTTTTAAAAAGACTTGGAGTCTGCTATAAACATTCTGGTGCAAATATCATTGTTGTAAAATGATTTTAGTCATCTGGATATATGCCTAGTAGAGGAATTGCAGGATTGAATGGGACCTCACCTATTGTGCGTAATGCAAGGGCACATGTCAAATCTGTTAAGAGTAGAGTATACATGTTTTAGTACAATGAATAGTTAAGAAAGTTATGCTAAGGGGTTTGATGTAAGCATTCCAAATTGTATATAAAACCAGCACAGTGTACCCCTTAAATGCATGAATGCGCACAGTTATGATTTAATAAAAATAAATAAATAAATAAAAATTAAACAAAAATAAAAACTCAGAGTCATATCGTGTTATATGCTATGACAATGATTCCACAGTGAAGAGGAAAGCTGTAAAGCAGAGGAGATACAGGAAGTGTCAGGGGGAAAGTCTTAAACAGGGGAGAAGGAATAGGATTCAACACACAAGGTAGGGGAGTTGTAACAGGAGGGGAGACCAAATGTTTGGTGCAGAGGCAGGCAGGCTGCTCTAATTGTCGGTGACTGAATGTGCCTGGTCTAATTGCTTCCATTCCTGAAATGACTAAAGAAGCTAGGAAATGAGCTATGTCTGAAGCTGGGCTAGAATTTTGAGGCAGCAGAAGGTTTAGAACAGCCAACTCCGAATGAGGGAATAAGTCCAATAGGGAAATGGAGATTTGTTGCCTGGAAGCAGAGAAGTCCACTTGTGATTTCGTGCCACTCAAGCATAGTGAGACCAAATTATTATTTGTTTTTCTCTACCCATTTCAGATGCTTAAGTGCACGAATAGAATAGACAAATAATTGGAGTCAAGTAAATTCTGAATTGTTTTGCTAGATCAAGATGATGGAGTTTGGGGGGAGGGCAAAAGAGCTTAGATTCTACACAAGGAAATTATTATAATAACATTCCATAGAATTTAACTGTGTTACAAACGAATTAGGGACTTGAGGAGGGAGATAGAGAGGGTAAATACAATAGCGTCAGCAGACTGGAGGTCCTAGTGGTGTCAGAGATTGTTGTGATTAGCAAGTGTATTCAACCAGGCCTGTAGGTATAGGAAGCTTGGGAGAACAGGATGACCCAGAACACTATCATCTGTACTTAAGCTGTTCAATCAAAAGCAGTTTGATAAAAAGATTAACGTAGTTCATTCTAAGACATGACTTAATTTCCCTAGAAGATATTTCCTTAATCTAAGGGGGACTTCTGTAAGGGAGAAATTTTTTAGATGAAACTTTCCATTGCCACTCGACTATCCCAGGACCTTACCATAACTACTCTTGGAGACCAGCAACATGACAGCCCGATTCTGAAAATGTCAAAGAAAGAAAGAAAAGGATCCCTTATCTGATCGCCTCAGTGGGTTTAGGGACTCAAGAGAAAATCATTTCTAAAATGCCCTTTTACCTCCCTTGTGGAATGGGCTTGTCTTCTGCCAACATGGAAATAACCACTCCAGGGAGGGAGATAGGCTTGTAAACCAATAATGATCATAAAGTGAAATGCATACCGAGATTAGCAGAAAATTTTCCATGTAGATTTCATAAGGTGTTGGCAAAACTTACATTTCAATTTGCTTCCTAGACCTGGCGCAGTGGTTCATGTCTGTAATCTCAGCACTTTGGGAGATCAAGGCCAGAGGATTCTTGAGTCCAGGAATTTAAAGTTACAGCAAGCCACTGCACTACAGCCTGGGGAAGAGAGCAAGACCTTGTCTCTAAAAATAGATAGATAGATAGATAGATAGATAGATAAATAGACAGATTTGCTTCATAGATTTTAGAAATGCCTATTCAAATTTCTAGGAACCCCAGAAACTCCAGACTGTCATTTGTAAACAAAGGAGGAAAAAAAGTGTTCTCCATATTCTAGAACAATTTCCTTTATAACCCATTACAATAGCAAACTGTATGCTAATTGAGTTAAGGGTGTCTTGAGAAAGCATGGTGACAGGAGATAGTGTTTGAGGTGGACCTAGCATTTAGATTAGTTTCCAAGAAAGACATTTAAGCAGAAATTTAAAGGAAGAACAGTGGACCAGCACACAGCCAGCTAATGGGAATTTTCTTTGGAGCCCCTGTGTCTCATAGCCATGTTCCTCTGGCTCAGCCCCATTTTGCTTTAGTTCCTCTTCTGTGCAGCATCTAGCAAGATGGGGAGCAAGTAGAGGTTAACCTGTGGTCTGTGACAGGAGCAAGGACAGAGCATGACAATATCTGCAAAAAGGAAAATCTTACTATGGTTAGAGCATAGAGTAAGCATCAGGATGAAACAAGGGCAGTTCGTAACTTGGTGTGCTTGGTCGCAATAGTTCTCAAAGTTTTTGATCTCAGGACCTCCTTGCACTCTCAAAAATGACTGAGTATCCCAAAGGGCTTGTGTTTATGTGTTATAGCTATTGCTATTTGTCATACTAGAGATTAAAGCTGAGAAATATTTAAATATTCATTAATTTATTTAAAACAATAATAAATCCCTGCATGTTAACATAAATAATATATTTTGTAAAAGATGATTATTTTTCCAAACAAAACCAATTTAATAAGGAGATTGGCATTGTTGCACAATTTTGCATGTTTTTTAATTGTCTGGTTTAATAGACGACATCTGGATTATCGTATCTGCTTTTTCATGCAATCTGTTGGAATATCACACCTTATGTAGTGCCTAGAAATTGGACTATATCTTTGTGAGAGAACAAGACTGAAAAAAGCAAATAACATTTTATGTTTATTATGAAAATAATTTTGACCTGCATATCCACTAAGAGGGTCTCAGAGACACCCCCTCCTGAGTGTCCCCAAGCACACTTTGAGAACTGCTGCTTTCTTATAAAGGTATATAGAAAAGAAGTTGAATTTTAACTAGTAGATAATGTATAGATAAATAATTTAGTCAAAGGATTACCTGATAGGATTTGCATTTTATAATTATTTCTATCAGGGTGGGAAATAAATTAGAGAGAGTTAAGGCTAGATGATTGAAAACTTAATTAAATTTGAACAGTTTCTCACATTCTATCTGGAAGGACTGTTTTTACAAACTTGTATATAATGCTGCTGATATATTTTTAGGTGTCTACTTTACTCAAGAGTAAATTACTTGAAAGTAGGTACTGCTTTTGATTCCTTTTTATAACTATAGCTTTTGGTGGAGAGTACAGAGTAGGTGCCAAGTAAAGAGTTGTGGAAAATAAGTGTAAGAACCAAATAAGTGGGTATCATCATAGTGCAGATAAAAGATGATATAGTCTGGACCTTAATGACAGTGGCAGCACAGAGGAGGAAATTCAAGAGATACACTGCATTCGCTGTTGACTGCCTGTAAATGCCATTGATCTTATTAGATAAAAGCTATGAAGGAAAGAGAAAGTACACCATTGTGTCAGCCATCTGTCTGCCCTGTGTGACCCTGATTCAGAGAGTATTGAAAGGACAGAATGGGGTGAAATTTGAAGGAGTGAGTTCTGCTTTCATTTCAAAAATGATAAATTTCAGATGTTTATGGGACTTCAGCCTCTTCTAGCACCTGAGGTTGTTTATAAGTTACATAAACATCTTATCTAATTACGCCAAGATCACAGTATATTCTGATATTTGTTTTCAGTGCAAAAATTTCAATATTTGTTTTTAGTACTTTGAATGTTATAGTGTTTATTTTTTAATGTATTAATACTTTAAATTTGTAATCAGAAATTTCCAGTTCTATTAGGAGGTACCAATTTACTATCATCCACGTGGGATTAATTTGGCTGCTGCACAGTGGACGCTATTTTGTTTTCAGTGCCATGCTAATGTACTTCTAGATTTCATCCAGAATGTGAGAAGCTGACTTACTCCTACAATTGTATGAAAAAATCTGCCGACCTCTCTCTTAATATGCATGTGTGGTACAAAGTAGGAGACATGCTATTTGACTCACAGAAACTGACCAAGTCTCCTGTCACCATCCTCCTACTTTGCAAGACCCGTGGTTGGTGACATATTTCCGAGTGCAAATAACACCAAACATGGACTTCAGTCATTCAGAATTCATGAAATATATTATATTGTAATTGAAAATAAGGAAGCATTATGCAAAGAGAATGTTTTGAACAACTTCAGATGAGTTCAGAAGGTCCGGAACAATCTGGCTTCAAGTTTTTAAGAGAGTAGCCCAAATAAACAGGAAAGAATCCTTTTAGTTCTCCTGTTCTCTACTGCGGCCTAAGTTTTCATCTGTCCAGAGCTGCTATTTTATCTGGTACTTCTCTATTTAGCCCCATCCTGTCTTTACATTTTGTTTCCAATCTACTCAGCAAGTCTAATTGTTGCCCTGTCCCAGGAGGATGTGAATCATTTTAAAGTTAGAAAGAGAAGCATCTGCATAGATAGAAAATAGCAGTCATTTCATTATAATTACTCTATTTGTTTTTCTTTTAATTATGCCAAAAATGTATCGATATTTCCAAAGAATGAATGACTACCACCTGTCATAAAAGCTGAAGGCAGCCCTCCAACTCTATTTTTATCTCTTCAAATTAAAAATACACATATATATGTGTGTGTATATATACACACATACATATATGCACACACAATGCAACCAACAGACATGTAATACACATATATGTATAGATATGTGATATATGTATGTGATATACATATATGTGATATGTGTGACATATCTGTGGTTGGCTGCAAAAATTCTGGACTTACAGAAATTGTATTTTTCAGGAAAAATTAAAATATACTTTGGATAAAACTATACCATCTTTGATTTTATCAATTATTAATCATGCATTTTGTAAAGTAAGTACTGAACAGAGAAAACCAAATATTTGTGCCTCTTATTAGAGATATTAATATAATTTAAATGAAAAACAGAACATTGTTTCTAAGGGTGTTTAAGGCAGATAGATACTTACGGTAATGAGGGAAATAAAGATATAAAAATAAAATACAAAATATTTTGGTGTAATTAATCAAATTTTTACTCTCCCCAACAGAGAATTAGGCATTCTTGTTTTAAAAGTAACCAAAGTTATGTTTTCCAAACATGCTTTATTGGGAGTGGTGCCAGAATTCCTTCTCCTCTCACTTACATGCAGAAAGAAATTTCTGCTCTTCTCTGCTTTTAGAATATTTCTACCTTTACTTCTGATGTGATCCTTCTGATTTTAAAATGTGGCAGGCCACATTTCATTATGGGGCAGAGTCAGGCTCACATGTGACACACTCTCTTGTCGCTTGCTCTCTCTTTTGTCTCTGTGCTCAGGCCTCTTGAATTTCTTGATAACAGGAAGCACGCAAGATTGGATCGAGTCCAGGATTTACCTTAGTAGAAGTGGTACCCATCCTTGCCGGAGTTTGTGTGTCAACTAGATGTGGCATTCTTGTCCATGCACCATTTGCATACATAGGCTCATTGCCCTTCAGGTCTCTTCAACTCTCTGTTAATTTGTTTTTTCTTCCTACTTTCACTCCCTGTGCCCATCTCCCAACCCACCTACTTTCATGAATATTCAATTCCAGAATTTATATTTAGGCTGAATCAGGAGATCCCTACTTCAGCCTTCAAGATTAACTAAGTCTTCCAGTCCACTTTTACTGGAGAACATTGTTTTTCAGAAATCACGAAGGACTTTAAAAATGAATGAATCTATTTGATGGGAAAAGAGGTGATTAGTAGGATTTGGTTGTTTGGATTCAGTTTTCTAAAATGCAAATAAATGGGCTAGAATACATGATTTCTATGGCCCATTGTAATACTAGTAAAATACAAGCTAAAGCTATGAAGTAACATAGCTCATTTTCTTTTCTTATTTGTATAAATGTATGGGCATGTGCACAATTTTGTTACATACATAGATTGTGCAGTGGTCAAGTCTGGGCTTTTAGGGTATCCATTACCTAAATAACATACTTTATACCCATTAGGTAACTTCTCAGCATCCACCCCCTCCTACCTGCTCATCCTTTAGTGTTTCCATTGTTTATAATCCTCCTTTCTACAACCATATGTTTTTCTAATATGTGTTGGGGGGCCTAATGCAACCACACACAAACCCTTTCCCCGCCTTCTCTCTTCTTAAGATAAAGACACAAAGGATCCAGCTAGCCCAGCCCCTGAGAAGTTCAACCAAAAGACTCTATCTTTCCAGGCAAGCTGTGGAATTTGCCCAGCCCGTACAGCCCCATATAAAAGGGGTTTCTAACCGCCACCCCCTACCAAGTGTAGACACCATCTTTGCACCACGCAGGCAGGTCATCCTCCCCTTTCAATAAACCTGGTCTGAACATCTCTGTGGCCTTGCCTCTGGGCCCCACCATTTACACCTGTCAATATGACTTCTAAATAAAACTTAAGGATGGTTTCAGAAGAGAAGACTAAAATTAAAGTATGAGTAAGATCAGAGTCTTGCAAATAAATGCATAAATCCATTCACATCCCAAGGAAAAGTCACTCAAATACCATGTGTTTATTATCAAGTGTGCTATAAAAACTTTTATAAACCACAAAGCTTCAGAAGAGGGAGGGGTTCCAAAGGTGTGGGCAGTTAGGGATACAACTTACAAGAGCTGAAAGGGACTAGTTAAGCAACTGGCAAAAGGAGAAGGAAGAGTCCTCCAAGAAAAACTTTAAAAAAAAAAAGCCATATGATCGAAATTACATAAGGCTTGTTTCGTTTAGAACAGGGACAGACACATTTTCATCACATTAAGGATTCATATTGAAAGACAATACTAAAAATCACCTGAAGAAGAAATTTTTCAGTGTTGGTTAAATATTCTTAAAGCTACAGGGAAACCATTCAACACAAAGATTTTAAGTACATGATCATCAAACATGGTTTTCTTGAATGATGAGGAATCTATTCACACTAACCAGGGAATTTTGATAGGCAAAATGATGGCCCCCATTCCCCAAAGACGCCCATCTCCTAATTCTCAGAACCTGTGAATGTGTTGCATTTCATGGCAAAAGGACTTTGCAGATGTGATTAAGTTAAAGGTCTCAAAATGAGGAGATTATCCCATAGGAGTGATTCTCAACCTTCCTAATACCGTGACCCTTTAATACAGTTCCTCATGCTATGGTGACCCCAATCAAAAAATTATTTTCATACACCTGTATTTGTATGGGGTATGTGTGATGGTTTTAGGCGACCCCTGTGAAAGGGTCATTCGACCCCCAAAGGGTTCATGACCCACAGGTTGAGAACTGCTGTCCTATAGTATTCAGGTAGCCCAGTGTAGTCAATGGGTCCTTGTAAAAAAAAAAAAAAAAAAAGAGGAGAGTCAGAATCAGAGAAGGAGGTGTGACCATGTGAGCAGAGCTCAAAGTGTTGCAGAGCTATGAGGCAAATGATGAAGGAAACCTCTAGAAAGTAGAAAAGGCAAGAAAAGCGACTCCCTATAGCTTCCACAAGGAATGCCATCCTGCCCACCAATTTTAGGCTTCTTTCTGACCTGTGTAATAGTAATATAATAAATTTGTGTTGTTTTAGGTCACTAAATTATAGTAATGTCTTATAGTGTAAATGGGAAACTAATACAGGGTGTACGTTTATACTAATCCCAACATTTTTGAGCCAAGATGAAGGAGTTAAAACTTTGTAATGATTTGTACTGTCAGATTTGCATTAGATCATGCAATGTTGCATTAGATTATGCACAAAATATGGCAATTAAAAACATGGATTCCAGTAGCATACTGTTTTGATTATTATAGTTTCAAATTATTATAATTTCAAATCAGGAAGTGTGAAACCTCCAAATTTCATCTTCTTTCTCAAGATTTATTTGGCTATTTTGAGGTCTTTCATGGTTCCATACAAATTTAAGAATTATACAGTATTTTCTTTCCCTGTGAAAAGTAATATTGGAATTTTGATACAAATTCTATTGAATCTGTATACTCATACTGCTTTGGGTACATGTAGTATGGCCATTTTAATAATATTTATTCTTCCAATCCCTGAACATGGGGTATCTTTCCATTATTTGTGTCTTATTTGGTTTCTTTCATCAATCTTTTATGGTTTTCAGTGCATAAGGTTTTTCACTCATTTGTTAAATTCATTCCAAGATTTTTTTATTTTTATTTTTATTTATTTATTTATTTATTTATTTATTTATTTATTTATTTATTTATTGCAGTTTTTGGCCCGGGGCTGGGTTTGAACCTGCCACCTCTGGCATATGGAGCCAGCATCCTACTCCTTTGAGCCACAGGCACCGCCCATATTTTATTCTTTTTGATGTTATCATAAATAGGGTTGCTTTCTGTATTGCCTTTTCAGATAGATTGTTATTGATGGAAACAAACACAACTTGTTCCTGTAGATTGACTTGTATATTGCATATTGATGTCCTGCAACTTTTCTAAATTTGTGTATTAGTTTTAACAGATTACGTGCGTGTGTGTGTGTGTGTGTAAAATCTTTAGGGTTTTCTCTAGCAGATCATGTCATCTGCAAACAGGGAACTTTTACTTTTGCCTTTCTGATTTGAATGGTTTTTATTCCATTTTCTTGCCTGATTCCTTTTGCTAGTCCTTTCAGTGTTAAGTTGAATAGAAATGCCAAGAGTTAGTATCCTTGCTTTACACTGAATCTTAGAGGAAAAGCTTCCAGTTTTTCCCCATTGATTGTTAACTGTGGCATTTTCATAAATGGCCTTTTATTATGTTGTGTAAATATCTTTCTATACTTATTTTTCTGGGAGGATTATCATGAAAGGATGTTCAACCTTGATTCTATATATGATTTCCCCTCTATAATATTTGCTTATATGAATCAATAACAATAATATAAAGCAAGGCAGGGCATGGTGGCTTACACCTGTAATCCTAGCACTCTGGGAGGCCGAGGCTGTGGCTTGCTTGACCTCAAGAGTTCAAGACCAGCCTGAGCAAGAGTGAGACCCCCATCTCTATTAAAAATAGAAAAAAACTAGCCAGGCTGGTGGCACATGCCTCCCAGCTACTTGGGAGGCTGAGGCAAGAGGATCACTTGAACCCAGGAGTTTGAGGTTGCTGTGAGCTATAATGCCATAGCACTTGACACAGGGCAACAAAGCAAGACTCTTTCTCAAAAATAAAAATACATATGTGTTTTTAAAAATACATGAGAAAATTCATATTTCATGACTGGCACATAGTAGATATATAATTGATGTTAGCTAATGTCATAAAGAAAGGGACTACAGAATTTTGAGTCTTGAGTAGGAGTATAAATTAGTCTGAAGAAAGAAAGAGTTGCTAAGAACTGATTTCTCAGATGTCATTCAGATTAAAAGGCAAGTAAAGAGGTTATAAGAAATGACAAAGGGGAGAATAATCACTTAGCTGTCTCTGAGAAAATTTATTATGGGGGGAATGCAGAGAATTGCCTTGAAGGGCACTAGAACATGGAAAACAGAATGTGAGTTTTGCTCTATGCTGTGATATAAGTCGTGAAGCTTGTGTTACATTGAGTAGGGTACGCAAACAAGGGGGTGTAGATATCTTGATTTAGATAATGTGAAACATTTACGGTAGATCGCTAGCTCATTCCCTCCTTCGCCCTTGTTCTTTCCGAAGACAGCTATGTTACTGATGGAAAGAATAAGCCATACATATTAAATGGAATCATTTAAACATTTATAAAACATAAATACAAAAATGAAGAATTAAAATATAAAATCTTGTTAAAATGCCAGCATCTACATTTAGCAGGTCAAATTCATTATTTATAATTATTGAAAAAAAATCTGTTCTTAGATGGAGAAAAACAAAACTCTGCTTCCAGCTACTATTAACTCTCGATGCAGCCTCCTTTTGGGGATCGCTAATCTAAGATTCTATCACAATACTTAAAAAGCATTTGAAGTACATTTGATGGGGAATGCATCCCTCACACAGTTTGCATATCCTGTGGAAATGAGATTAGTATTTGATTATGTTTTCCAGCATCCGACCAACTTAACTGTCACAGGAGATGCATCTTACAGGGCTGCTGAAAGATTCAGCTAAACATTTTAACTTGGACTATGTAGTTTGCCTTTCTGGATAGAATCGTTCTGTCCGGGCGGCTGCTGTGGCTCAGCGAGTAGGGCGCCGGCCCCATATACTGAAGGTGGCGGGTTCAATCCCGGCCTCGGCCGAACTGCAAAACAAAAAAATAGCCGGGCCCTGTGGCGGTCGCCTGTAGTCCCAGCTACTCGGGAGGCTGAGGCAAGAGAATCGCTTAAGCCCAAGAGCTGGAGGTTGCTGTGAGCAATGTGATGCCACGGCACTCTACCCAGGGCGATAAAGTGAGACTCTGTCTCTACAAAAAAAAAAA
>CAUYON010089013.1:0-13422 GCA_963573935.1 Arctocebus calabarensis
CATCAAAAATACACTACTGGGACCTGATCAAACGAAAAAGCTTCTGCACAGCCAAGAACACAGTAAGTAAAGCAAGTAGACAGCCCTCAGAATGGGAGAAAATATTTGCAGGTTATGCCTCTGACAAAGGTTTAATAACCAGAATCCACAGAGAAGGATTAGCAAGAAAAGAATAAGTGAACCCATCTCAGGATGGGCAAGGGACTTGAAGAGAAACTTCTCTAAAGAAGACAGGCACACAGCCTACAGACCCATGAAAAAATGACACGGTGGGGGTGAAGGAAGGGGAGAGCAGAGAGGGGAAGAATGAGGGAGGGGTGGGGAAAGGAAGAGCAGAGAGAGGGAAGGAGTGAGGGGGGTGGGGTCTTGGGGTCTTGGTGTGTGCCACACCTTTTGGGGCCAAAGCACGATTGTAAGAGGGACTTTTCCCAACAAATGCAACCAGTATAACATGGTTTCTTGTACCCTCAATGAATCCCCAACAATTAAAAAAAAAAAAGAATGGACAAAGCCTTCTGATCTCTAAATGTTCTCACTGCTTTTACATTTATCCTGTTCAGTAATTTCTAGACCCACCCAGTCACAGTCCTCTGATTGGATTCCATTTTGTGAACCTTCCTTATAACTTTCCTCTCTCCTCCCCACTCAACATTTTGCTGCCCATTAAGTCTTCCTATGAGTCATTGTCCCTGCCCAGTGGTAGGGAGCATGGCTACACACAAAGACCCTGATGTTATATTTTTTCCAGATTTGTCACAAATATCCACCTAGAATTGGTTACAAACATCCAAAACACATACTAGGAAAGCTATCCCTTAAATTTTTCAAACAATACATTAGAATGTAACTTCTGAGTCTCCTGAGTGAGAGGCTCTAATTCTCTTGGGAAACTTGAACTCCCTTAAGAATCTGACAAATGCTGTATAACTTGCCAAAAAAAAAAATACCCATGCATGTACATCCACAAATAATCCTGCCTAAGACTTGGGTGGATTCGAACATCTTCTGAAGCTCAGCTCTGTACCTGGCTTAGCATCCACGTTTCCATCTAAACTCTGCTCCCAGCACCCCCTCCTCAACCCAGTAGCACATTGATTCCATGACTCTCAAGCTGACGATCTAGGCCCAGAATTAAATTCACAACTGTCATACAATTGGGACTTGGAGAAATGATTTCATTTGCTCTCAGAGAAGATTCTGCCTTGTTGAGCACTATGGGATAGAAGCTACATCTTAGCAGAAGAACAAAGTCATCACTTACTGTTTTTTTGTTTCTTGTTAAGCAACAAGAACTCATACACCTACAATGCCCTGCTCCATAAAGTGCCCTTCCCATAGCACCTCAAAGTGTTTGAATTCTCTTGGGAATTTTCCAAAGCTATGCTTGGAGTATGAGAAGTTTTAATTACTGAGGATTAGATGAATTTGCTTGCAAGAAAAATATCTGTCTCTGTAGACAGGATCGCTTAGCTGGAATGGAAGCTTGTTAAGAGTGTGGCTATGGTACCATTTCTTTCACAGCACTAAGAAACCAGCTGCTTTCAATCTGTATGGCCTAGATCACATATTCAAATAAGCTGAGTGATAAAGGAGGTTGGAAAACATTTTGACTCTCGGTGAAGCACATGCTATGAACAATTGCATAATATCTTAGCAACCTGCATTCCCAGTTGCTTATACACTCAGGCTGGAGGACATGGAGAAATTACGATGAGGGTTAATCACTTAGCTTTTTTTCTCCAGAACATGTTAAAAGCACATGTGTATGTGTATATTATTTCTTTTTAAACATTTACCAAATGCCTAGTATGTGCACTGTAAGATATGCAAAAGTGAATTAATCTGTCATTGATGATAATTTTTCTATTTTCATGGGGGAAGAAGACTCTAAACAGTATAATTGCTTGAAATCAAATGTTATAAGTATTTGAAAAGGAGACTTCAATGTTTAACATGAGATTTACCTAATAAATTTTGAAACATAAATATTATTCCATCTATGATCAGCAAATAAATTGCCTCAAGTTTTCTTTTCTGAATCCATCAAAAGCTAGGCTTTTTAATTTTCAAAAAGTTAATGTGGGGGGACGATATAATAAATAAAAATAGGATTTACCTCATTTCCAAAGGTAATAAAATATCAGCAATGACCTAATGAAGATTAGACTCCTCAACTAAATAGAGCAAAATCTGAAAATAAGTAAAGTCTACATAAATAGTAATCATCTAAAGGCACATGAGCTGAAAATATATGGGAAATGAGAACTAGAACTAGTCACATTACCTGGACTATTCATTCATTCCTAATGAGACTCTGTTGAATCCGACAAATTTCGGCAAAACCCTATACAAACAGGCTCCACAGTAACAAAAATTTTTGATAGACTGCGATTGACTCCTTGCCTTAACTGTGTTCTCTAAGGTGCTGAGCTAAAGTTTGTTTGTTTCTTTTTGGAGACAGTATCTCACTCAATCGCCTTGGGCTCCAGTGATCTTCCTGCCTTAGCCTCCTGAGTAGCCGGGATGACAGGTGCCCGCAACCACGCCCAGCTAATTTTTCTATTTTTAGTGTGTGTGTAGGGAGGAGGGTCTTCGCCCTTGCTCTGGCTGGTCTCCGACTCCTGAGCTCAAGCAATCCTCCTGCCCTGGTGGGAAGGAAGGCAGGAAGTGGAAATGTGGAGATGAAAGTAAAACTTGATCAAAGTGGCAAACAGCCTCTTCTTGGGAGGAAAAAAGGAAGAGAGTGGGTCCCTGGTCCCCAGGGTTTTCCTGGCTCAGGTTCCTCAGATGAAGTCATTGAAAGGGGTGCAAATTAACCAGGAGACTCGCGAAATTGCTGCTGTCCTGGAATTCCCGGCCTTCTATGGCATGCTGGATCAATGCCAATGGTAACTTAAGTCAAGGACAACGACCATCGGTAGGTGGCGCACGCTGTAGCCCGGACAAACCCGCAGACAAACCCGCAGACCTCAGGCCACTGCTGACCAGGCTCGCCCCCCGCCCCGTCATTTCATTAACTTGATATCGTCAACCTGCATTTTACAGGATTGGATATTTTGAACCCACTTATCAGGTTTTGGCAGGGTTTTACTTGGCGAAGTATCTTCTGGGTCATCATTTTTATCCAAAAACAAATTTACGGAAAGGTCAGCTATCGTTCGGAGGAATGATGAACAACCCAAACAGAAATTGAAATCTGCAATATTTTATGGAGGCGATCTGGAGGCAAGAAACAATATTGAATGAGAAGTGTACACATATAAAAGTTTTCTCAGTATATTTTTATTCATTTTTTAAACCATATCCAAACTTTTTAAAGTTTGCCATTTAAAGCTCGAAATAATTCAGAAGCAACCACTCTCTAAAAATGCGATCTAAGGTGGGGGGACCCATTAGAATCATGGGGTACGTTTTAATTCAGTAAAACTAAGATCCTAGACGTCCTAAAGAGATTGTGTGCAGGAGATACATACACAATCAAGCCAGAGTTCATGTGATCATGAAATGTGAATTCCTGACCTTTGAAATTTCAAACTGTATACTTTGCCTTAATGATACAACTGGTTTATTTGATAAATATTTAGGTAGCAGCAATCAAACTATTTAAACATTGCAACCAGGAATTTTCATGTAACAAGAAAAATAACAGTGAGTGAAAATAAAAGATCATCACCATGTTGGTCCTACTCCACCTACTGTCTTGTTACACTGCATTTTATTTTCAGATTACTTCTTTCTCTCTCTCTCTCTCTCTCTCTCTCTCTCACACACACACACACACACACACACACACACACCACCACCACCACCACCACAACAACAACAACAACAATAACGGCTTGGTGCTATAAGAAAAGAAGCAAAGCAATATCACCCTAGGTATGAACTGTGACTAGAATTGTTTTCAAAGTATTACCCCAGGTTTATTCATTTAGGGAAAACACTCTTCTATTAACACACCATGACGTGTGTGAGGTATAAAGAAGGTTTCTGCTAATGTACAAGAAGCTGCTAAAGTACTGATGGGCATGTTTGATACAGTTAAAATAGAAGTTGGCATTTTAAGAAATAGAAACACCTCTTATTAGGGTTTAAAATGAGTATTGTTGGCAACTAAAATATTTGTACCTTCCCACTAGTTTCCGTGGTTGTTGTGACTGTCATTCAGTCAAAAGCGTGGAGAGAAGGTGGCCACCCTTTTTGCACTATATGGTACACTGTAGTTCTGAGGAAGGGGAGTTAATTGGCTATATCCCAGCAGTCAAAAGATTTATAGGTTTGATTATCCAAAATAGATGCTTTTACCCTGATATATATGGAGTTTTGGCCGTTGTATTAATAATAATAAAAGCATGCCAAATGAATGAAAAAGCATCATTATAAAAGAGATTTGTGTGTGCAATGAAACAGTATGGGTGCCTCCTGGCTCCCACAATGAAGATGTAACTATTTTCATATACAAGTTATTAGCTCAAGTTGTTCTTTATTACACCATAACTTTGCTCCTATAGCAACGTGGTTGTAGCAGAAAAATAATTATGCCTGTGTGTTACAAGCCAGATGTTTTTAAAGCAAAAGTGGCAGTTTAATTCTAAGGTACTTTAAATGGTAGACATAAGCAGTCCCAGAAAAATACAAATAAAGGTGTTTTAGAAATGTAAGGTGTGCTTAATTAGAAGCACATATTGCTTGATATCTATTGTCTAGATCAGTCCTACCTATCCGACAGAAATACAGATGCTATTTTAAATTTTCTCGGCCACCTTTTTAAAAAGTGAAAAGAAATAAATGAGCTTAGTTTTGCTAATACATTTTAACCCAATGTGCCAAAAATATTATTATTTCAACTTATGTAAAAACTTATTAATGAGACATTCAACATTTTTTTTTCACATTAAGTTTTCTAAGTCTGAGGTATGTTCAACACTTATACACATCTCAATTCAAACCAGCTAAACTTTAAATGCCCAGTAGCCACACCAGACTCACGGCTACCATAATAACAGCACCCCAGACTCTTCCCTTGGTTCCCTTTAGTGCTATAATTAATCCCTCCCATGCAGTTTATAAAAATATTCAGAGAAGATGACCCTGAGAAGGCTCTCTGCTGACTCATTAATCACTTTGAAACATCTGTATGTGTACTCTTCACAGAGGGCAGCTGAGTACTTCCATTAGACCAAGATAATCACAGTTCTAAGTTCAACACAGAAAAAATTATTTTAAAAAAAGAAGAAAAAATCTTTAAAAATCCTAGAATCCAAACCGTACCTCAGTTACACTCCCTATAGGAGTTGTCTCTCTCAGTTGTCTCCCTATAGGAATGAAAAATACCCCAGTGATCAGGGCTGGCCGTCCTCTGGGCGGCACACTCTAGCTGTGGGGGCTGGGGGGCAGGGGGTTACATGCTGTCGTGGTGAAAATTAAAGGAAAAAGTGTGTGAAAATGTGTGAAAAGCAAGTGTGTGTACAAATTGTCCTAGAGGGAAATTACCAAAGAAGAGAAGGCTCCATCCCCACCCTCCAGCTCTAGGTGTACCTGGATCAGGGATGACATGACAGACACTAGAATTGGAACAGAACCCAAGAAGTAGAAGCCAAGTTAAATCACAGGGCAGCTCTGAGAGTGAGTCTCTGCCACACATACGCCTCCAACTCCCGATCCACTCAGCCGATCCTCCCTCCCTGGGACATTTGATGAAACTGACTTTATATGTGTTTTTAAGTGAACATCAGCCTTAAAAGAGCCAATCGCAAAAGCACAACATGCAGCATGAGACGAAAAGGAGGAAATCCCAAAGAAAAGAAGGATAGTTCCTTTGTTTTTTGTTTTGGGCTGGGAGATGGTACTAAGTTTTCTGACAGTGTGGGTATTTTTTTTTTTCTTTACTTGAGAATCATCTCTTACTCCCTGTCTACTCCACAGTTGTTGGCTTTGAAAACATAGAAAACCCAGCACTGGGATAGAGGGCCCAGCTTGCTCATCCTAAAGACCTCTCTGATGCTGATACCACGTAAAACAAGAAGAGTGTTCACTGGAGAAAATGGTGCAAATTCAGCTGAGTTAATAATGCAAGGTGGTGAGAGTGGTGAGTCCAAAAGGGCTGGAAAGAAGGACTGAGGCAAGGCTCATGCTTGGTTCCATCATAATGGTACGTCTCCTGCCACTCATCTTCTGGAGTTGGCTCACCACCAATGTTTATTGGGTTCTCTGCGGTAGGATAGGGCTGGCAAAAGAATTCAACCAGGTCCAGTTAGAACATGGTAGGAAGGGTACCATCAGTAACCCTCTAGAATATAAAAGCCTTGAGGACAGACCCTCTGTTTTGTTACCAAGTGCCTAGACTAATACCTTAAGAAATACCTAAAAGGTGTTTATTAACAAATGTTTTATCCAAATATTTGTTGGATAAAGGAAAAACAGGGAAACCAGCAACTGCCGCTTTGGAGCACCAAGGCATTTCGACGTCTCCAGAGACAAAACAAAAGGCTGATAAAAACCTACCAAGGCCACTCATGAGAACAAATGGTAGACAAGTCCAGGTGGGTGCTTGCTGCACTGCAGAAAGAAAGTGGAGAATAAAAGACATTGGGAGGCAAGCACTCCTTGGCCTTTAAATAGAAGTGTAAGTAAATTCCACTCATTCATGGATCAATGTTTTTCCACCTTTATCTCTATTGATTTATTACTTCTGTTAAGAGTCTACCCTGAAACCTAATCATTTACTTTCAGTAGACTAATCCCAGATTCAGCCTAGAGGTCACTTCTAGTTGCTCTTAATCACACTCTTTTCTACCAAACTAAATAATTTCTCTCCATCTTTGATGTTTATGCCATTCAAATATTTGCAGGGCCTTATCACATCTCCCATTAGTTGTTGCTGAGCCTGGCTTTAAGGATTAAACACACTACGATCCTTTAAACCTAGTAAATGCCTCAAATCAATTCTTCCATTACTCCAACCATGTCTGATGTTCTTCCTGAGAGCATCTTCAGGGTCTTTGCATATCTCTACACCACTGACAAGTCTGCAGCTCACCTTGATATTCATAAAAAGCCTGACCAACATCATATCATGGCATAGTTTTCTTGAATCACTTGCATCAACATACTCCAAGGATGATTATTTAAAATCAGATTCTTGGAGAAAAAAATTAGATTCTTGGATCATACTACCAAATATAATCAATGAGAATCATGGAGAGGTGGGTTCAGAAATTCAAAATGTTAAATTAATGAGACATCTCAGGTTATTCTTAGGCAACTAAAGCTTGTGGATCAAGAATGCCTTTTCTATATGGACACCATGGTCAATGCATCACTCTCATTTATTTACATGTTTGCTTGCTTGCTTGCTTGCCTGACTACCAGTGATTCTACAACCTAACATAGAAATTTGATCATTCACTAGAACTTACACCCTCACATGTAATGTTTTGCCTCCTATTCCATTGCCCCAGTCTTCTTACTATACAATCCACAAGGGCATATTGAGGACTTGCTGGGATATTTTATGAAGTTCTTCCTTCCATTTTGAAAACCACAGTGGTATGGGGACAGGGATGAGATGGGGGGAACAATAAGCAGGAACACTGAATCAGAATAAGCAGCTGATTATTCAACAAATGTGCATCAAGTGCCTACCATGTACCAGGGGCAGGCTGGGCTCTGGAACACAAAGATGGCTCCTTCCCTCAAAGAACTCATAGTCAGTAGGAGAGGCAGATGAATAAATTCAGTTGAGGGCAATCAGGGTACACAGAGAAATGTGTATGAGAGAGAAAGTGAGACCTACAGGATGCTGAGACAATCCATGGGGAAAAGAGAAATATCAGAGGAAGATTTCATGGAGAAGGTCACTCTAGAGTTCAGTCTTAAGAAGTGACTTTGAAGAACTCTAAATACAACCAAAATTTAAGCCTCAAAAATGAGACTAGGAAAAAAACTAGCATTAATGCCTTTAAATTCAAATTCTGCACAATGTTCATGTCCTTTCTAGAACTTCGGGTTACCACACATATAAACCTATTCATGCCAGAACACATGTGATTCGGGCTCAGCCATGCACAGTCAACATAACACTGTTCCGTACCCGGGGTAATGTCAATATCATATGACCTCTTTGGATTGCATTTAAAGAGGATGTATAGTCCACAGTTACAGGTTGTTGTTTTTTTTTCTTTTTAACTTTTACCACTTCTCTCATTTATTTTTTTCAAACATTGGAAGTCTTCCAGTGCCATTCTCCTTAAAACTTGCTTTTTAAAAAAGCCCTCTTCTAAACCAACTCTGATCATTATGGTTATTCTACCCTATTTTACATACCTTTCCTATTTTGCATCACAAACACCAAAGTTTCTGGCCTGACAGTAGCAGAACACTCCTCAGTGGACAAGAAAGGTAAAGAAACTCTGCAGGCAAAGTTAAATCCCTGTTTTTATAGATCAGGGGACCAGAGAGGCTGAGAACACTCTGCCAATTTTTATCTTCAAATAATTATAACATCCAAATACTTACTGTTCTAAAACAGTGGATTAATAAAAATTATGTATGACCATGACTTCTAATCAATCTACTTTCTGAGAAGTTGAAAGACAAAACAAACAAACAAAAACACAAAGAGAAAGAGAGAGAAAATCTAGGAAACACAGATAATAATCAGATTATGGAAGGCTGTGAATCCAAGCTAAGAAGCTTGTCTTAGTCTATTTTCAGCTGCTACAACAAAATGCTTTACACTAGGCAATTTATAAATAACAAAAATTTACTGCTGAAAGTTCTAGAGTTTGGGAAGTCAAAGATCAGGCAGAGTTAGTGCTGGGGAAGTCTCACTCTCTGCCACATAGAAGGCATCTTCTTACTGTGTCCTCATGTGGCAGGAATGGCAAACAAGTTCCTGCAGGCCTCTTATAATCCCACTTATGAAAGTGGAGCCCTTGTAACATAATCATTTCCCAAAGTCCCCACCTCTTAATTCCAGCACAGTGGAGATTAAATTTCAACATATGAACTTAGGGGGTCAGGGGGACACAAACGCTCAGATCATAGCATTCTACTCCTGACCCTAAAAATTTATGTTCTCCTCACATGCAAAATACACTCATTTCATGCCATTATCCCCCAAAGGATTTATTCATTCCAGCATGAAGTCAAAATTCTAAAGTCCAGAATCTCATGTAAATACCATCTAAATAAGCTATGGGTAAAATTCAAGGTATGATTCATGCCAAGGCAAATCATTCTCTGACTGTGAGCTTGTGAAATCAAACAACTTTTGTGCTTTTAAAAATACCATGATGGGATGAGCATAGCCTAGGTATTCCCATCCAAAAGGGATAAATAGAGAAAAAAGAAAGAGGTGAGATGTCCTAAGTGTTGCCCCAACAAGGCAAACAATACTAGATCTTAAGGCTGGACAATCTTCCATGACTCTGTATCTTGCCTACTGGACAAAGTGGGGCAGAGGTTGGGCCTCCAAGGCTCTGGGCAGCCCTACCCCTGTGACTCTGCCAGTCAAAAGCCACACTGCAGCTCTCATGTGTTAGAGTCGCCAGCCTATGGTTCTCTCATGCTGGAGTTGTGCACTGATGGTTCTATTGTTCTGGTGTCCCAGGAGCAGCCCTGCTCCAGGGATCGCGCAAGATATTTCCCTGGTCTCTCTGCAGTGGCCCTGCCCCCATGGTGATTCTTTGCCTGGACCTTGATGCTCTCCAGGGCATCCTAGGAAATCCTGATGGAGGCAGCTTTGTCCCCCACAGCTTGCATACTCAGCTGGTGGAGATGACACCATGCAGGTGCCACCAAGGCTTACCACCTATTCCCTCTGGAAGAATAGCCATCACTGCACCTGACTCTGCTGGAGCTGAACCTGGGCTGGCCAAGCAGAAGTCAGGAGAATGCATGAAGTAGAGCTTGAATAGCACTTGGCAGTGAGACCCAAGGTCTCATAGGCCCCTCCTTTGAAATTGTCCTGCCCTCAAAGGCCCTGGAACTTTATGCCTGTGATGAGTGGCAGCTCTAGTGATCTCCAAAATGCCTTCAAGGTCATTCTTCCATTGTCTTGATGAATAGAACAGGGCCAATCCATGCTGATTTCATTATCCATGCCCTTGGTGTTCTTGGTCCCTACTTTAGTTGAATGTGTACCTTCTCCAAAATTCATGTTGAAATGTAATTCTCATTATGTTAATAATATTAAAAAGGGGAGCCTTTTTAGGAATGGATCAATGCTTTATATAATGGCTAAGATGAACTAACTTAGGCCCTTTTTTGCTCTTTGCTCCTTTGTCATGTGATAACACCCAGATAGCACCATTCATGAGGAACAGGCTTTCACCAGATGCTGAACTTGCTAGTGCTTTGATGTTGGAACTCACAGGCTCTAGAACTCTATTGTTTATAAATTACCAAGTCTCTGGCATTTTGTTATAGCTGCACAAATGAAGCCCTAAGCATGCCTTCTGATTTTTAATAATACAGTGAGGCTGAGAAGTCTGGGAATTTTTCAAGTCTTTAAAGTTCTGCTTCCCCTTTAATTATAAATTCTGCCTTTAATCTGTTTCTGTCTTCTTGCTTTTTCCTAAAAATAGTCAAGAGACACTATGCTGCTTCTCAGCCTTTGCTTAGATATTCATTCATCAGATATCCCATTTCATCACTCAGAACTTCTGCCTTCTACACAGCTCTAGGATCTGCACAATTCAGTCAAGTTCTGTGCCACTTTATAACAACACTGGCATTTCCTCCAGATTCCAATAACACATTCCTCATTTCCTTCCGTGACTTCTTCAGAAGGCCACAGTACATCCATATTTCTACCAACTTTCTGGTCACAACCACATAGGTGATCTCTAAGAAAACTAAGGCTTTCTCTACAGCTCTCTTCTTCTGAGCCCTCACCAGAATTTCCTTTAATGTTTTAATCATGATAACTAAAATTTTCCTAGCAAGAATTTCCAAATTCTTACAGCCTCTACAAATTACCCAGCTCCAAAGCCCCTTCTGCATTTTTAGGAATTTGTTACAGGCACACCACATTTCATGGTACTTACTTCTGTCTTAGTCTGTTTAGCTGCTATAATGAAATATCTGACACCAGCTAATTTGCAAACCAGAAATTTATTGTCCACCATTCTGGAGACTGGAAAGTTCAAGATCAAGGTGCCAGCAGATTCAATGTTTGGTAAGGACTCCCTCTCAGCTTCAAAATGGTGCCTTCTTGTTGTATCCTCACATAGAGTAATAGGAGAACAATCATTTTCAGACTTCTTTTATAAGGCCATTAATTCCACTCAGGAGGGCTCTCAAAGGTCCCAACTCTTAATCATCTTCCAAAGACTTTGCTTTTTTTTTTTTTTCCAGATTAATATGAGGGTAAAAACAATTAGGTTACAATGTTTGCATTTGTTAGGTAGAGTCCCTGTGGTAGTTATATCCTGCACACAGGATGTGTACCACATACCCTTATATTGTGTCTATTAGGTGGGAACACACCTGGCCCCTTTCCCCCAACTTGAATTGAATTGACTTTTCCTCTTATGTGGGTGTGTATTAGTCCACCTGCTGGCTTCATATTATTTTTGAGTACATTGGATATTTGCTTTTTCATTCTTGTGATACTTTACTGAAAAGAATGTGTCTCAACTCTATCCAGGTTAATAGAACAGATGTAAAGTCTTCAACATTTTTGTGCCTGAAGAGTATACCACGGTATACATATACCATAGTTTATTAACCCGTTCGTGGGTTGGTGGGCACTTAAGTTGTTTCAACATCTTGGCAATTGAAAATTGAGCTGAGAT
The DNA here is from genome assembly GCA_963573935.1 of Arctocebus calabarensis. NCBI lineage: Eukaryota > Metazoa > Chordata > Mammalia > Primates > Lorisidae > Arctocebus > Arctocebus calabarensis. The sequence continues at coordinate 11,802 of CAUYON010089013.1, forward strand.
AAACAGTCTAGTGCAAATGTCCTGATGATAAAATGATTTTTCTCCTTTGGATTGATGGCTAGCAATAGGATTGCAGGATCAAATGGAAGGTCTATTTTGAGTACCTTAAGGATACTCCATACTTCTTTCCAAAGAGGCTGTACTAGTCTCCAGTCTCACCAACAGGGTAAAACCATTCCTTTCTCTACACATCTGTGCCAGCATTTGCAGCTTTGGGACTTTGTGATGGGGGCTATTCTCACAGAGGTTAGGTGACATTTTAAGGTGTTTTTTATTTGCATTTCTCTGATGATTAGGGGCAATGCACATTTTTTTCATGTTTCTTGGCCATTTGTCTATCTTCATTAGAGAAGGTTCTGTTCATAACTCTTGCCCACTGATAGATAGGATTATTTGCTCTTTATTGATTAATTTGAGTTCTTTGCAGATTCTAGTTATGAACCGTTTATCAGATTTATAAAATGCAAATATATTTACCATTCTGAAAGTTGTCTATTTTCTTGAATTGTAGTGTCCTTAACTGTGCAGAAGATTTTGAGCTTAATTAAGTCCTATTTATTTTTGTAGTTGCTGCAATTGCCACTGAAGTCTTCATAAAATCTTTCCCAGGCTGACATCATCAAGAGTTTTTCCCATGCTTTCTTGTAGGATTTTCACTATTTCATATCTTAGATGTAAATCTTTCATTCATCTTGAGTCAATTTGTGTAAGTGCTAAAAGGTGTGCGTCTAGACTCAGTCTTTTACATTTAGTTAATCAGTTCTCCCAGCACCATTTATTGAATAGGGATCCTTTTCCCCAGTGTATGCTTTTGTTTGGTTTATCAAAGATCAGCTGATGAATAGAGACTGGTTTCATCTCTTGGTTTTCTATTCTGTTCCAGATGTGCATGTCCTGGAATACATGACATTTTTGTGATAATACCATGCTATTTTGATCACTGTAGACTTATAATATAACCTGAACTCTGATAGAATGATGCCTCTAGTTTTGTTTCTATTACTAAGAATTTCCTTGGCTATACAGGTTTTTATCTTGTTTTCTTACAAACCAAAATATCATCTTTTTCCAGTTCTTCAGAGTATGATGTTGGCACTTTAATGGGGATTGCATTGCATTTGTAGATTGCTTTGAGTAGTATATGCATTTTAACTATGTTGATTCTTCCCAGCCAAGAGCATAGTATATATTCCATTTGTTAAAGTCTTCTGCTATTTCTTTTCTTAGGGTGTCATAATTCTCTCTGTAGGGATCCTTCACCTCCTTTGTTAGGTATATTCCTATGTATTTCATTTTCTTTGAAACTACTATGAAGGGTACTCTATCATTGATTTGCTTCTCAACTTGGTTGTTATTGGAATATTCAAAAGCTACCAATTTGTGGACATTAACTTTGTACCCTGGGACGTTACTATATTTCTTGATCACATACAGGACACTTGTAGTTGAGTCTCCAGGGTCTTCTATGATAAGATCATATCATAGTATTCCATGGTATACATGTACCACAATTTATTAATCCATTCGTGGGTCGATGGGCATTTGGGTTTCTTCCACGACTTAGAAATTATGAATTGGGCTGCAATACACATTCTGGTACAAATATCTTTATTATGATGTG
>CAUYON010089015.1:0-12208 GCA_963573935.1 Arctocebus calabarensis
TGGGACTACAGGCGCCCGCCACAATGCCCAGCTATTTTTGTTTGGGTTGCAGCGTCATTGTTGGTTGGCGGGCCCAGGCTGGATTCGAACCCGCCAGCTCAGGTTTACATGGCTGGCGCCTTAGCCCGCTGAGCCACAGGCGCTGAGCCCATTTTTTTTTTTTTTTTTTTTGAGACAGAGTCTCATTTTGTCACCTTAGTTAGAGTGCTATGATGTCATAGCTCACAGCAACCTCAAACTCTTGGGCTCAAACAATCCTCTTGCCTCAGCTTCCCAAGTAACTGGGACTACAGGCGCCCACCACAATGCCTGGCTATGTTTTTTTAGAGTTGGGGTCTCACTCTGTCTCAGGCTGGTCTCCAATTTGTGAGTTCAAGCAGTCTGCCTGCTTTGGCCTCCCAGAGTGCTAGGATTACAGGCGTGGGCCACCACACCCTGCCTCACTAAATCATTCGTTTACAGGTTCCCTAACCCTCTAATGATACTGGAGGTCAGTGGTCAGAGAAAAGTTAAGAGTGAGTGGTCTCTGTTCATCTAACTTTTCTCTGTGCTGCAGAAGTGATGTGTACAGGTAGTAATGAAGGCAGTAATGGTGGTGGTGATTACCAGGAGACTTGAGGCACCAGCTGAGCGAGCCCCAGTAGGGTGATGGTGAGAGTAATGCAGCTGTAAGGGTGATGGTGATGGTAAAGGCAGTAATGGAGGTGGTATTGGTAGTGGGCAATGGCTCTGATGGTGGATCTGATGGTAATGGTAGTAACAGGAGCAACATTGACAATGACAATGGCAGTGGTGAATGGATAATGAGGGTAAGGTTGGCAGTGGTGATAAGGGTTATAGTGGTGGTGGATGGTAGAGTAATGCTGGCAGCAAACAGCATTGCCAACATGGAAATGTCAGCAGCCACTAAAGGGAGAACACCAGTAATGATGGAGATAATGGTGATGGTCACAGGAGTAACATTCTGGTGGTGGCTGGGGTAATGTGGGTGGTGGTGATGGGGATGATAGGACTGACTTCTTGTGGCAGCCCACCAAGCAGCCTTATCCCACTTGTCCTAGTGGGAGTCAGGACACAGTAGGGCTTGCTTGGTTCTCCTTTTCTTTTAACCTCCAGTGAGTACAGCCTTCTGGGTAATGAGATGTAAATTGACAGAAAAGACAATGAGCCAGCCTGCGGCCGGTGGGGCAGCTTTTAGAGTCAAGCTGATTGCCTCCATGCCAATTTGCATGGTATTAGCTGTATATGCCTTCTTCAACAGGCTCATGCATTTCATCAGAGGTCACCCGGATGGTTGTATCCAGAAGGGATGACAACCTATAATCCTGGACCAGGGCCAGGGGCAGAGTCACTCTGACCCTAACTTAAACAAGACTCTAGGATGTGGTTTCAAGGAGTCTGGGTCAATGAAGGAAGGCAATGGATTAAGGGTAGAGAGTTGGGCAGGGGGACTTTAGGGTTAGGGACAGTGGCTAGCCTAGGAGGTCTGATTTGGCCAGCCCCATGTTCTCATCTGAGCATATGATGTTAAAGGTGACAAACAGGCCTTGCAAAGGAAGAAGACCTGGCCCAGGCATAGGATGGCTCAGTACAAGTCCAGGCTTTGTCCCTAACTGGCATGGTGGCCTGGGAAGTCCCTCCAAGCCTGACTGCCACATTGTGCAAAGAGGCCAGTGGGCCCCTGATCTCATGGTCTCCACATTGAAGGAGATGATCACCAAAGCAGGACCTTCCTATGGTGTGCTCAGCTAGAGTGGTTAGAGTCAGTTCTCTGCGTCCAAGGTCAAGCATTGCTGCCCTTTCAGCAGGCCCACTCTGTCTGTCACTGTCATCATCACTCAAGGCTACATCTGGGATCATTCCTGGAGTGTGATCCAGAGGGGCCTAGGCAGGGTGGGACTGAGGAAGTTGCCCAAAGCTGGCACTCTAGGCCACTCTGTCTGGCCTTCTCACCTTTGTCCATCGTGCTGGCCAAGTCTTGGCCTAACCTGCCTGACTTTGAGGGGCGGGTTCCTGCTGATTTGGTGGGCTGAGGGCACTTCTCCTTCCCCTGCTGCCCTTGCTCTCTAACACTGTAACCCCTCTGACCCAGTGCAACCCATGACTCCACTCCACATTCCTTCCCAAGAACAGGCAACAGTGGGGCCAGGGGCTCTTCCTCTCTGCCTTCCACCCCAGCCCAGCCAGTGTCCCCTCTGGCACAGTCCTTCCCACCTCCCTCTTCACTGTCCCATTCCCTCTTCCGAGGTTGAGCCTAATCAGAGCTAATCAGAAAATTATGAGCTGCCTGATTACTGATTAGATTCCTAATGTTAATAGAGTCGAGAAGGGCCCGCTCCTCAGGCTGTGTTTTAGAAGAAGTATAAAAATAACATCGTGTGAAGGGAGCCTAGTGACCTGTCTGGGACTTGTGCTCTGCTATTCTAGTTGAGGTGAGGTGCTCAAACTCAGCTTTCATGTGGGAATATATTCCATAGCAGAGGGGCTTCCTAGCATCCTCAATTCTGCCAGTAAAGTAGCTGGGAATTCCAGCAGCTCCCCAGGCAGCTCTTATTGTGAAAGCCTCCAGCAAGTTCTGTGCTCAGAATAATGGGACTGAATTTCAGCATAAGAAGTTCAGTGGGGTATAAAGAAGAACCTACTGATGGTGCCCCACATGGGATTAGGGCCATTTCTGTGCTCCTCCCTAACCTGCTCATGCCTAGCACAGGCCATGTACATAGGGGCTACTCAGTAAACATTCCTTCACAAGAAGAAGGGAGGGTTACATCAACCCCTACCCATGTGAACCACCACCCTCACGTGTCCTGCCTCTGGGCCATGGGCATAGAGGCATCTGAGAAGGCTTCTTGGAGGATTTAGGGCAGGTCAGGAAAATACACCAGCCAGGGCAGGGGATGCTGAGCTTCCTAGGGACTCAGCTTCTGGTTGACCTGGCCAGACAAGACACTCACGTCAACAGCTTCAGCTTCTTCCAGCAGAGCCCTGGTGGCTTTTGCTTCCTGACTTGGCAGCAGCCAAGTGGGGCTGGTGGGTGACATTGTCATAAGGTCCAGAGTGGGGTTGAGATCTGGGGAGCAGATATTGGCATTTCAGACCCCAGAGGCAACCCCTTGGATTACTCTGCATGGGGTACCAGGTGAGGCCTGTACTTAGACTCAGCCACTACTCACACCTTCACTGCTTGTAGCATCTCTGTCAGTGCTGCTGCTGGCCTGATTTTTGCTGTCTTGATCCCAGGGAACCTTAGGGCCTCCAAGCCAGAAGGTCCTGTGAACACCTCTTGATCCATCCCTTGCCCATGATGGGAGCCTGAGGCCACTTAACACTTCTGCTCTGAGTGGGCTTGCCCAGCACTGGAGCCTCACAGAACCACGAACCAAGTGCCTGCTCTCAAGGGACTGCACCTGAAAAGGAGTCAGACACACATGCTGGAAACCCTACAGATTCTGGGAAAGCAGCCTGGCAGGGTACCAGGCTTTCTGGAGGAGGTAGATGAGTACTGACTCCAAAAGGATGAGGAGGAGGCCAGGGGTAGAGAAGAGAAAGGGAAGTCCAAGCCTAGGGCACAGCACAAACAAGGGCTTGGAACCTGAACATGTCATGAAGGCAGAGTTCAAAGTCAGTATGGTAGGAAAATGAAAATGTTGGCAGAAACTTGTTAAGGATATTGACAGGAAGTTGTCAGGAAATCCAGGAAGTGCTGGAAAGGGCACAGGAGCCATGGTGGGAGTGCAGGAGCTTGTGGGGAAGGCCTGAAGGTGTGGGAGCCTGGGCAGATGAGCTCATGCCAAGCAGCTTCGGGGGGCCTGAAGTTGGATTGAGAGACTCAGGAGAGGTCAGGTCAGGAAGGTGAGAAGGGGGTCTTGGGAGGGCTTCAGAGGGAACCAGCTTCCAAAGGATGACCTTGAGGCAGTGACAGCCCAGCTTGGGTGGGGTTGGATGAGCAGGATACTCAAAAGGATCCTGGGTGCCCAGGTGCCTGCCTGCGGCAGGACAGGGCTGAAAGCTAGGAGGTAAGGAGGATTGCTGAGGGGCAATGAACAGGAGCTCCCAGTAGAGGTAGTGCTGAGGAGAGGCATAGCCCATTGGCATAAGCTTCAGAGGTACCGGTCAAGCCAAGGTGAGAAGGCCCAGGAGAGAAGCCAAGTTTGTGGGGGGACCAGTCAGGAGGTGACTGGGGTGAAGAAAGGGAAGGAGAAACTCAGGAGCCGTGATTATGTCTCTGATTTCCAAAGGGGGTCCACATTCTGCTCTCACCTACACCTTATTCTCTATCCACTTCCCAACAGCCCTGAAGGGAGCAGGGTAGGGTTCTGTTCCCCATTATACAATTGGGAGATTGAGGTCCAGAGAATTGAGGGCAGTGTTCCCCAAATTATGTGTTGGGTCTGTGGCCAAGCCTCAGAAATTCAGGCCACCCAGCCTCTGTTTCAAGAAGGGGTGAGGGACCATTGTCATACCCATGCCCTACATACATCTGTGTCTGAGAATGTGGCCTGATGAGGGGTCAGGAGTACCATGCTCCATGGAATGCTCAGATAATGTGTCACCCTGCTCCCCTAACCAAAAAGTGACCAACAGCACCTGACCTGATACCTTCCCCTGATGCTATCTGCATGGGTTTTTATAAAGATGAGAGAAATGTTAATGGATTATTGCTCATTAATTTAGAGGAAGGAAAACTGACAAAACTGGAAAAAGTTATAAGGAATTCCACTTAGCATGCCTGGGACCGAATTACCTGAAGATATGTGTGGCTTTCATGCTGGGGTCTGAGTAGTAGTGCCAGCTAGGTTGTCAGGTTCTAACCTATGTGGGATTGGGCTGGGCAGGGCAGTACCTAGCAATAAGCCCCAGTAGCTCTGGGTTCATCAGCAGCCAGACTAGGTACAGAACCAAGGCCCAAACACACACCTGAAGCTGTCTGTTAGATTTATTGGTTTATTTCTTATCAGGGCACCTCTCACAAGTGCTCAGCACTTGGAGCTGGGAGCAACAGAAGTGACTAGGTAGGGTAGAGACCTACAACGTTGAGAGCCAGGACTGCCCTGCAGCCCCAACTGTGACTTTCCAGGTCCACACTCACCCCTGTACCCCCAAAGCATCCTGGTACTGAATGTGGGCTTCACCTGCATTTCTGGAAAACTGGTTTGTAAATTCAAGCCCTTGTCCTTGCCCCTCACCCTGTTCACATTGGATATATTTGGCTTCTGTCCCATGACACACACACAACCCACCTTTTATGCACCAATTGTGGATCTAGTCTAAAACTAAAGCAATGAATTCAATGGAATTTATGTGGCCCCCTGTGAATGGCACTTTACTGCCTTTGCTTCCCTGAGAAGGAGTGTCTCAGAGCTCAGGTCTTCCTCCTCTTCATGTTAGAATGTTCACTTTTTGGTAATATACCACTTTCTTTTTCTTTTTTATTTTTTTTCTTTGAGACAGAGTCTCAAGCTGTCACCCTGGGTAGAGTGCCGTGGCATCACAGCTCACAGCAAGCTCCAAATCTTGGGTTTAAGCGATTCTCTTGCCTCAGCCTCCCAAGTAGCTGGGACTACAGGTGCCCGCCACAACGCCCAGCTATTTTTGTTATTGTTGTTGTTGCAGTTGTCATTGTAGTTTTAGCTGGCCCAAGCCAGGGTTCAAACTCTCCAGCCTCGGTGTATGTGGCTGGCGCCCAAACCACTGGGCTACAGGCACCACCCACATACCACTTTCTTAACAGGTACCCTGAAAAGAAAGAAAACAATAAATCTAACAGACAGCTTCTGGGAGACAGTGTGGGTTGTTTTAAGTGTCCTTTTTTGACAAATTAAACATGACAACTATCCTTGGGAGTCCAAGATGTTCTGGGAAATCCTGTCTGGTCCGAAGTTCCAGCCTCTGGGATACCAGGTTCCCTAAGCCTAGTGGTCACTGTCTGGCCCTCTCCATCTCCATCACAGGCTGCCCCTCACTCCCCTCACTTCACATTTTTTTCTGATAAATTAAAACAAAGCTTGCCCCTTTCAGACTGGACCAAAGGGCACAAGAATTGATAGCCAAGTCTGTGCTGCCTCCAGGGAGAGAGCATGCTCAGGCCTCTGGAGGGATGGCGTCTGCCCTGCTACAGAGGAAAATGGAGACTTGAATGAGTTTTTCCTTGTTACATGTATGCTGACCTTATTTTATTTAAAAGATCCATTTTACTAATCTTTTTTTTTTAACCAACTTGTGGAAGACGCGTGCAGCCAGTAAGGGAAAAGGTCAGAGAACCTGTTGCTGCCAACGACACAAGGGCCTCATGTGGTGGGCTTCCCTGCTGCACCCTCCCTTCCAGGAGTGTTTATTTTCCTTGCAGATTTTCAGTTGCTGGAATTCTGGTCTGGGACATGAGTACTTGTTTTCCTGTCTTGGTGGTGGTTTTATCTTTAAGCTAGAAGCACAGTTAATACTAGAAGAGTGAGTATTAACCTTAAGATGTGTCTTGGGACAGAAGCCATGTCCACTGTAGGTGCAGCAAGAAGTGACGAAAGGGGCCTCGCAGAATGGGCAGGGCTAAGTGCCCATCCTGCCTGAGGAGGCTCTAGTGTCAGGTGTACCTGACAGGAAAGCACTGCCACCAGTGTGTCTCCATCACTCACCGTGCATAGGTCATGGTACTGCCCATCCTAGTGTGCCTCTCCTCACACCTCAGAACCTAACAAAATGGGGGTAGGTACAGGTCCTCCCCTCAGAAGGTCATAGTGAGTGAGGTCGTGCCCACTCAGTTCTGAGCACATTATGTGCCACAGAGGGCCAACCATCACTCACATAGCAGGTGCTGCCTGCCCACACGTACCACCCCCAGACCATGAGTTGTGTGAGGATAAGGCCAAGTAGGGATTTTCCTGGTCCCTGACTGGATGGACCTGCTTGGAGCAGGAGGTAGATGCACAGACAGATGCCTGCTCCAGGCCAAGGCAGCAAGGAGAGACTCACAGGGCCAGGACCTCTCAGCCCTGCCTGCACTTCCGCACCTATTGTCAGCCTTAGAGCTCCAGCTCCCTCCTTGCTGAGCTGCATCTTGCTTCATTATTATGCAGATATTTTAATTATGCAGATATGTTTTTAGACAGTTTTAAATATGTATATTATTTACTCATTAGACCATAACAGCTCTGGAAATTGGAAATCTGTATTTAGTATCTATCTGCGCACAATTCAGAGCTAATACAGGTGGGGAGGGGAAAGGGATGACAACAGTGGCAGTGCTAAGCTCGCTGGACACTCTGGTGCTCACCCTCCTCTGCAACCTGGACTTAGGGACACCAAAGATGAGGGGTGGGCTCAGAAACAGCACTGTGCAGGCCAGTTACTAATTCCTTCTTCTGAGGGATAGTGAAGGGACCACTCTGAGGGGGAGAGGATCACCTGGCTAGATCTGGCTTCTTCCCTGGGATGTTCCCTGCCAATGCTGCTGGGCCTTGGCTTCAAGCAAAACTGAGTTTGATGCCCTCTCCACCACTTCCTTGCGAGGGGCCTAGAGCAGGGTAGTAATGTCCCATACCTCAGTCCCCTCAACCATTAAAGGAGGGAAACAGAGGAACCTACTTACTGGGGAGGCAGTGGGTGGAAGAGGCCCAGTTGTCTGTCTGGCATTTGATGCACTGCAGTTAGTGATGCCCTGGCCTAAGGTGGGTGCCAGGGCCATGTCTGGTGTTATCCTGTCATTGCTGCCTTCCTTTTAGCCCTTTGGCAGCACTCTTAAGGCACCAACTTGGTGCTGGGACTTTGCTCTTCTTGCTGCCCCCCACCTTTAACCCAAAGCCCCCATCCATTACCACTTCTACCTGGCTCAGTTCCCAGTGCCCCCGATCTCAACATCCTGTATTGCACAGGCTTAAGACCTTTTATTCTGAGCCTCTCATATCTTCTAGGAAGCAGGGATAGCTGTACCTAATTAAGACTAAAAAAACTCTTACAATTTCTCCCTCTGAGCTGTACAGAATAAATCCTAGTTGATGAGCAATTGCACCCCAGGCCTTTTGGAGCTACTAGCACCAGAGAGACGAGTTCCCAGGTAAGGGGATGATGCCAAGGAGAAAGAGGGGAGTACCTAGCCCCAGAGCAGGAGCCAGCCCCAGGGTGATGGGGATACCTGAGGGCTCCAGCCCTTTATCCCCTTCTGCTCCAGGCCTGCATGGGGCCCTGGCATCCAAGGGTTGGCCTTTGATACCCATCTTGGCCCCAACTCTCTTCGCTCAAGTCATTGTCTTTCTCAGTTCCAAGGCAATTGAAAGATGTTTAACTGTGAAATTTGAAGGTATCTGGAAAGGGGCTGCTCCCCAGGGGAGTATTTTCCCCATCCCAATGCACTACCAGTCCTCTTTCTTGCCTTTTCCTATAAGAACGTTCCCAGAGCTAAAGGAAATTGTTAAGTGAAACTCTCTGATAATTGCCTCTAAAAATGCCCGCTGTTATTGTGATGGACTTGGCTGTGAGCAGCCCCACTCAGCAGTCCCACTGCAGTTCCTTCTAATGCCATGGCCATGATGGGGGGACATCACAGGCCACACAGGCCATCATCAATGACTTTGTAGCAGCAGCACACTCATAGGCAGCCCTTACCCTCCCCCCCAGGATGTCGTGGAAGAGAGTGTCAAAGAGGTTAAACCACACACATGGCTGGCCATGCAGAGCCAGACTTAAGTCCAGGCCTCTATGCAGGTCCAGAGACATACTCACCTTGACGCAGCAGACATTCATTGTATGTCCAGGGCTAGGTTACTAAACTCAACATCCAATAGACACTGCCCCCACCAAGCCCGGAGCTCAAGGGGGAAGGCAGACATGGCAGAGGGTTCCCTGACTGCCACATTGGGGACAGAAGCACATTTGGCAGGGGTCAGGGAGTGAGAAGAGAACCTCTCAAAGATGAGGGAGTGGACCAGACTATCGGAGTCTGGGCAGGAATAGACAGAAAGGAGCCAGCAGGTGCACAAGCCTAGTAGCAGGAAAACCAGAGACTGTAGGCAGCTCCAGGAGTAGAGCCCAGAGCCTGAGCAGGGAGCCACTCGAAGGGGGATAGACACTCAGGGTCAGGGCCAGGAATAGAGCTCATCTCCCCCATAGAGACAGGTGCCTTGGAGACAGGACCAAGTTGGCACCCCAGTTTTTTCTGCCCTGCTGGCTGTCCTGGTAGGTTCTCCCCTTACCTCTGTGCCTCAATTTCTTACTCCTGAGCCATCAGGAAGACTCAAGAGAGGTGGAAGGGAACTTCTAGGAGAATGATCCCCGAGCAGGTCTGACTGTTGTGGGCTCTGGACAGGAGCCCAACTGAGTGTCAGCCTAGACCAGGGAGGTCTAAGACCAGGGAGGGCTAAGTTTAGAGATCCCTGCCTCAGGACATGTTCTGCCTGGGAGGGGAAGGAAAGCCCACCTTGTCCAGAGGCTGGACAAGAGCAGAAGGAAACTTCCAGAAGAGGTGGCATAGTCTGATAGGGTTGACGAGGCAAAACAAGCAGATAACAGAGGAAAGCCCAGAGGTGGGCAACAGCCAACCAGGGAAACCTCAGGGGATTGGCCAGCTATGGGCAGCTGTTAACAGTTGGCAGAAGGGGGCTGCCTAGAACCTACCCACCCTCTAAGGAAGTTTTGTTACTGTCTCCAATTTATAGGTAGGATGTTGAGGGCCAGAGGGCTGAAGCTGCTGGTTGAGGAAGCCAAGTTTTGAACCCAGGGCAGTGCTCCAGGGCCCCTCATGCATACTAATGGTTGATTCCAGTCCTTTCACCCTCTCCTGGGACCAAATGCAGCCATGGCCTTGCCCACTTTACCCTACTGGCTGCCTCAGCCCTTCCTCCCCCACCACCAGGCCTGCCTATTTAGCAGTTTCCACATGTCCAGCACCCAGGGATGGACTGTTTGATCTATAACACTGAAAAAATAGTAATAGCTTGATCATTTCTGAGGATTAAAGGTAATTCTTTCACTGTGGCTATTGTGATTCTGTTATTCATGAGTCAGTAGGCTGACCTGGGCTTTTGAGCCCATAGGACTCCATGAGCTCAAGGAGGCTGGGCGCTGGCCTGTGTTGTATTATGTCTCCCTTGCCCTGTCTATTGGACTAGGGAGCTGGCAGGACCTGTTGCCCCCAGGTTTAGGGGTCTGGGAATCATAAGGTCAGAGCTGAGCCCAGAGAGGGTAGGAAAGCTGTACCCCCAGCCAGGAGTGGAGGTAGGGGCAAGAGAGGACAATTTCTCAGGGCTATGGCCCACTTTAGAGACTTCCATTAGGGCCAGTTTGGTGTCTGCAACCCCATCTACCGTGTGGCTTTTCTGTGACAAGAGACCTGATCTGGTTCCACACTCCACCCCGACCTTAGCTCCTAAGAAGGGTGGTGGCCTCAACAGAGCCCCACATGGGTTCCAGGCCCACTCTGCGGAAGATCCAGGGTTCTTATGAAGATAGTGGGCCACCACATACTGAGATGGGTGCCAGTGATTGGCCAAGTTTCACCCCTCAAGGTGTAACCTCAGGGGCTGCCTCCCTAAGTTTACAGAGCTTCCAGGCCAAGCACTGAGCTTGGTGCCTGGTGCATTCTAGGTGACAAATGCTATTAACTATACCTGTCATACAATAATGTCCTCTGTGGAAAGGCCCTGCAGACTTAGGGATTGGGTGACTCACCCATCTCAGCAGTTGGGGCCAGGAGGCAGGTGCTGCACGCATTTGTTTAGGCTAAGAGGAGGCCCCAGGATGGGGAAAAAACAGGAGTCAGGCACAGGTGAGCCCTACAGAGCCTCAAAATAGCTTTGTCTCTATCTGCAGAGGAGCAGAGAGCTCCTGAAGGATTAGGGGCAGGGGACAGCAACACTATCAGATCTACATTTCTGAGATAAGACTCCAGGTGTTGGGCGGCTCCTGTGGCTCAGCGAGTAGGGCGCCGGCCCCGTATACCGAAGGTGGCAGGTTCAAACCTGGCCTCTGCCGAATTGCAAAACAGAAAAATAGCCGGGCGTTGTGGTGGGCGCCTGCAGTCCCAGCTACTCGGGAGGCTGAGGCAAGAGAATCGCCTAAGCCCAGGAGTTGGAGGTTACTGTGAGCTGTGTGACGCCACGGCACTCTACCGAGGCAATAAAGTGAGACTCTGTCTCTACAAAATAAATAAATAAGTTTGAAAAACTATATGCTACATTCCCTTCTTCCAAATGCACATTAGCATATGAAAGATTCTGAGAAATTCTACAATAATCTGTTTAACTTGATTTAGCTCAGGTTGTCCCAAAATTATTTGCCTCCTGAATTGCTTTTTTCCACGAAACACCTATTAATATTCTATGAAACTATAGTGTTCTAAGGAACATGCATTAAGAAATTCTGCTTTAGGGGTTCTCCAGGAATTGGAGGTTGCTGTGAGCTATGATGCCACAGCACTCTATCCAGGGTGACAGCTTGAGGCTCTGTCTCAAAAAAAAAAAGAAATTCTGCTTTAGGCTCGGTACCTGTGGCTCAACGGGCTAAGGCACCAGCCACGTACACCTGAACTGGTGGTTTCGAATCCAGCCCAAGCCCGCCAAACAACAATGACAGCTGCAACCAAAAAATGGCCGGGTGTTGTGGCGGGCACCTGTGGTCCCAGGTACTTGGGAGGCGGAGGCAGGAGACTCTCTTGAGTCCAGGAATTGGAGGTTGCTGTGAGCTGTGATGTCACTGCACTCTATCCAGGATGACAGCTGGAGGCTCTGTCTCAAAAAAAAAAAAAAAAAAAGGAATTCTGCTTTAGAACTTTTTTTTTTTTTTTTTTGTATAGACAGAGTCTCACTTTATCGCCCTTGGTAGTGTGCTTTAGCATCACAGCTCACAGCAACCTCAAACTCCTGGGTTTAAGCGATTCTCTTGCCTCAGCCTCCTGAGTAGCTGGGACTATAGTCGCCTGCCACAACGCCTGGCTATTTTTTTTTTGTTCTGTTTTTTGTTTTTTGTTTTGCAGTTCGGCCGAGGCCAGGTTTGAACCCGCCACTGGGTTTGAACCCGCCACCTTTGGTATATGGGGCTGGCACCCTATTTGCTGAGCCACAGGCGCCGCTCCTGCGTTAGGACATTTTTATAGGAAGCACTTAAACATGTGCATAAAAGTTGCAGAACCATCATGGTTGCAGAACCACCTCTTCTTTATACAGACTTGAACAGATCCTTTTTCTTTTTTCTGAATAAAGATTACCACAGCTAAATGACTGTT
>CAUYON010089016.1:0-28128 GCA_963573935.1 Arctocebus calabarensis
CTTTGTTATTTAATTCAATTCATTGCTTAATTACTGTTTTCCTATGAATGATTATACTGTGGTTAATAGGTTAGCATAGCAGTATTCCCAGATAGTTTTTTGTTTGTTGGGAGGTTGGGCTTTGGGGGGGCAGAGTTAATACTTTGCATGAAATATCTTATTTTATAACAGTGAAATTGCTTTCGGTTTTGTCTTGTGATTTTTTTTGAGATGAAATTCAAGTTTTTGTGTGAGTAGTACTATCATACCTATCTTGAGTGCCTTGATTGTACTGTATCACATCAAACCTTTGTTTAATTCTTAATAAACTGTTCACTTGTTAAAAAAAATTATAGCTCAAATTTTGTGCATCTAAATAGTTGTTCCTATGTATTTGTATGTTTGGTCTATTCCTACTGACATTTATGGTTCATTAATTCCTACTGACATTTATGGTTCATTAATTAGAATATTAAGGGTACTTCAGTACAACTCATGCCTACCTAATGCTTAGTCATTATGTTTAAGGAATTTTTGTTTATAATAACCTACTTAAGCCAGAAAATTTGTAACACTTATAATAAAAGTGTTACACTTATATAAAAGAATTTTATTTGGGACAGTATTAGACCAAAAGCTCTTGAAGAAAATCATTTTCCATCTTAATATGTACTTTCCTCAAGGGATATCCAATATGTGCTTATTTCAGTAAGGTAAATAATATGAGGTCAGGCAAAGAAGGATAAATGATGAGACTGATGTAGGGAAGAAGAATGTATTTTAAAAGGATGTCCTATAAATAAAGGACTTTCAATATCCAAGGCCTCCACTTTTCACCTAGGATGAAACAATCTAGGATGTTAGATTATATCAGTTAGTGAATAGACCCATTGAATGTCTTTTTACTTACCATGTACACTTAAGTCATATTTTCTGTCGGTCATTCCTGCTATGTTTACAGCAACACACACATAACGACCTGTGTCAGATATGTGAATGTTCTTCAGCTGAAGGATGTGGCCTTCCTCCAGTATTTCCACCCCTCTTCCCTTGGTCAAGGGGCGGCCGTCTTTCATCCAGGTCATAGTTGGTGGAGGCATGCCCTGCACCTCACACTCCAAGGAAACACTCTTGCCTTGAGTCACAATAATTTCAGTCGGGTGGCTGTCACTGTTTACTATGGTTGGTCGAACTGGCCAAGGAGGGAAAGATAAAAAGAAATAAATAGGAAATGTTTGCTTCAAATCTTACATAGGAATTTGCATCAGCCAAAGTTAAATCCTTTCTTTATGTTAAAATAGTAACTTCTAAAGAAAAGACCCAAGACTAATCAATATGGCATTACTATATTAAGAGGTGGAATTCCTCCCCACTGTTTCTAAGTGGGTTCATACTTAAAACTATCAATGCATTAAGAAAAAAGCGCTGTGCTTTGTTTGATACAAATACTTGAACTTGTCCATGTAGCTCTGCTTTCCATAAGTCTTCCTAGTCCTAATTATAATGGCTATTGATAGAATGTCTGTTACCTTTCTTTCTTCTACCATCTGCTAGGAGAGTTGGAAAAGCTGATAAGTTTCTTGTGACCACATGAATCAATTTAGGCCTATAAAATCTAAACAGAGATTCTTGGGGATTTGGGGGAAATCTTTTAATAAAGGGGAAAAATATCACCCCTTTCCCTTCTTGCCTTCAATGTGAGATTGACACCCTGCTGTAGCAACCATCTCAAGATCATGGAAGGAGGACCAGCAGAATCCCAGAGCTCCCATCTGATGTGAGGAAGCTGCTAACCAACTCCAGGGACTAACTGCAACCTCAGGCTTCTTGTTTCGTGAGAACATAAACCTCTACCAGTTTAAGCTACTGAGAGTTGGTTATTCTGTTACTTGCAGCTAAAATTCACCTAACAAATATCAATTCAAAGAACAAAAGTTAGACCAATTCTAATATACATGTGTGTGGAAAGAAAAATGGGCCAATGTCAGTAAGCCTGTGTTCCAGTCTCAGTTCTACTACGCACCAGCCATGTTTCCTTGGCCAGCCCTAGAAGCCTCGCTGAGCTTATCTTTCCATATAAGCAAGATACAGGCAAGATCTAAGTTTTATCTTAGATAATAGCTCTTGTAAAGATTAAATGGGATAATGTAATACTTTAAATACTCTAAAATCTTATACAAGTTAAACATTCTTTAAAATAAAATACTTTCAAATATTATAAATCTACCCTGTCGTACAATGCTATCCCTTCCTCCTCCACGTGTGCACTATTCTGCCCCCAACAAAGTACAGCCACATTGAATGCCTGCCTTTGGCAGGCTGACGCCGTGTGAAAAGCAGTATTGCTGTGTACTTAACAATATTTCCACTCCTCTTCCCTTGGTCAAGAGTGGTCATCTTTTACCCAGGTCATTGTTGGCGGAGTAATTTCTCTCTAGTTGTATCAACACAATTTAAAGGTGCAGTAATGTGATAGTTATACAATATTATAACCATACTGCTTTGAATGACTAGCAAAGATACGAAGAAAAAGTAAAAGAAGGATGAAAAGGAAGAAAGGAAACTTGTGCAGAACCTTGGCTGATCAATCACTTACTGTAAACTTGCAGATTGTAATCTTTCTTTGTGGTTCCAGCGACATTCGATGCGACACATGTGTACAGCCCTGCATCTGATTTTTCAGCAATTGAAATTTGTAACTGTCTGCCTCCAGATAAAATTCTAACTCGCCCCGTGGAATCCGCCAGCACTGGAGAGCCTGTAAAGAAAACCAAATGGCAGAATATGAAGCAAAAGGACAGAGCGTCTTGTCTCTAGACTCTGATAGTATGTATTTACTTCCTAGTTCATGTCCCCAAATGTGGGTGACCCTGTGAAATAATCCTGCCCTGGGGTGCAAAATGAAAGAGGACTAAAATGTAAATAAACAAAACAAATTAAGACGATCTGATAGTGGGCAAATAAATATTGATGCATAAACTGAAAATCTGCTTGATGGCAGAATACAATCTTAACATACATTGCAAATCTGTCACAAATACAGAAAAAATATTTAATTTAGAAAATAATTTTTTAAATTTATTTTCTTTTTCTTTCTTTTCTTTTTTTTTTTTTTTTATTTTGAGACAGAGCCTCAAGCTGTCACCCTGGATAGAGTGCTGTGGCATCACAGCTCACAGCAACCACCTCCAGCTCCTGGGCTCAAGCGAGTTTCTTGCTTCTGCCTCCCAAGTAGCTGGGACTACAACCCCCAGCCATTTTTTTTTTTTTTTTTTTGGTTGCAGCCATCATTGTTCTTTGGCGGGCCCGGGCTAGATTCGAACCTGCCAGCTCAGGGGTACGTGGGCTGGCACCTTAGCCCATTGAGCCACAGGCACCAAGCCTTAAAATTTATTTTAAAGAAGAAGATTTAGTTCGTGGATTTTTGATGATTACACATGCTCCACGGTGCATTTCATTAAAAAACAATCAATGCAGGAAATTCCTTTTTTCTGGCACATAATTAGTATTGAAAATAAGATTTTTCTGCCAGATAATATAAAAGTATCACAGGTTGAAAACCGACCTTTCTTCTTCCAAATGAGATTTGGGGGTGGAATACCACTTGATTCACACAGTAGACTAATGAGATTCCCTTCGATGACTGTTAGTTGAACAAGTTCATCAGAACCATAAATATTTGGGGGTACTGGAAAAAGAAAAAGAGAAATACTATTTCTATATTAATTTCATAATTAAGTTTCCTAACACTTTACCTACAAGAATAAAGGTTTCTATTCAAATGACATGAGGAAAAAATTAGTATATGAGGTTGACATATTAATATCATACTAGTCACCTAAAAGATGAATAATAATAAGTAATAGTAGACTTCCCATTTTCACAGATATAAATTTAATTAAAATATTCATAATGGCACAAAAAGAAGCTTACTTATTATAGTTTATAAAATATAATAGCTAACATGTTATAGTAGACACTTGGTGAAAACTACTTAGAAAGTTCACATCAAAGAGCTAAGATATCTACCAAGTTTAAACCTAACCCAGTTACTGATGCCTAGCCAGCTTTGATATCTCACATGCTAACAAAATTGAAAAATTAAGGCATATATCTTGTGGTAAAGAACAGAGGCAGGGTCTTTCATCTAAGAAATGAACATATAACTTATTCTAAAATGCACAGCCTGCTTCCTTAGTAGCCTCCAGCTTCTCCCTTGAACCTTCAAAGTGAATTCTGATTACCCATGCTTCTCTCAAAGAATCTGGAGTCTGCAGTTGCTGGTTGAACACTCCGCTAGGACACCTCTCTGACTGCAGTATTTATAAGATGGTAGATGCCTGTTCTTCCAAACTTCCAGAAGTTGAAATGTGGGAAATCCTCCTTAAACCACAAGTGGAGCTTCCAGTTATTGTTCAACCATGCTCTTGTAAAAGCCTCCGTCTAGTCCTTTTAGGCTCATACTGTCTTCTTACCCCCACTTGTGAACCTGTTATTCTTCCTCTATTCACTGAACAATGTGCTTCTGTTTTTAAACTTCCTGCCATCATTCTGTATGAACTCAACACTCACAAGTGTAACCAGTGTAATTACTCAGTTCCTTAGTCTGCTTATCCTTTTCTCCATCTGAGGTTATATGATAGCTCTTCTCATCATCTAGAACATTCCACCCATAAATTTATAACGTTAGCCCATTCTCTGATAATTGCTTTATTCTTTTTGCTCTCTCACTCAATTATCCCCAATTTTCAATTTATTAACCTAATTGAATTGAATCTGAATCTCAATTTTTTTTTTTTTTACTGATCTCTTTCTCTCTAGCTTACATTTCATGATAAATTATTTCAACTGCTCCTTTGCCAATATTCTCAACTGCCTTGCACCTTTGCCCTTACTATTTGGAAACATCCTTCCTCTGAATAAATCCTAGTTTAATCTGTCATCATCTCCACCACAGACTGAAAATTCTACAGAAGGAAATGACATAATTACAATAGATTGTTGCTAGTATAAATTTATAATATCCATCTTAAAATCACCCTTCCTTTTGATAGAGCTTCCATGAATACAAACATTGGAAACTTATACCTGTCATGCAGACTCCCTCTGAGATCTAAACTTTTATATCCAACTGGCTACTTAACATCTCAACTTGGATGCTATAGAAGCATTGTCAAAACGTGACTTGTCCAGAATTTAACTCTCTACATTTGTTGCCTCAGCGAGGAAAGGGCATGATTGTCTATGCAGCCCAGCTGGCAAAGCCACACAAGCCTCCATCCTTTATTCTTGTTTCCACACATCTTCATCTAATCAATCAATGATGTTATTTGACTGCTTAAATATGTATGAAGATTATCTGCCTCCTTTTAAAACACGTCTGAGCATCCCAGTATTCCATTAGATACACTTAATATATTTAATAATCTATGGCCTTTAGAATCAAATGCATACTTTTTAAACTGATTAAGAGGCCTTCCTCAGTCTGTGTCTTTTTACCTCTCTACCTAATATCTCCTCTCCTCTGCACCCCACTGGGCTCCAAGGTAAATGTTGTTTGGTTCACTGAATGCAGATCTTGTTTCTCCACAGAGTTAATACCCATTCACCCTTAAGGTGTCAAGTAAATGTCACATGCCTTGTATGTTTTCCCACATAACCTCCTATGAGAGCACTTGGATTTAATTTTAATTGACTATAGATTTTTCTACACCAGCCAACTATAAGTTCTGTGAGAACATTTTGGCTTTTTTGTTAACCTCTCTAAATCTGCACATGGTGCAGTGCCTACAACATAGAAAGCATGTAACATTTTTCAGTGAATCTACTCCTGACATATCTACTTTCTTTCCTCTCATTCAGCCTTATGTCTACTAAATCCTGCTTTCTATTATTAAATTGCTTGTCTTTAAGAGGCACTGTTCTGCTCATTTGTAATTTCTGGATAATTTGATTTCTCTGCACTGCATGATATTATACATCCATCTATCCTCATTCAAGGAATTCATTGTGCTCTGGGAAGGTCATTGTCCTTATGTCCTTTATGATAGGTGCTTTACAGGTATTTCTCCTACTCTTTGTTGCTTCTCAATTTCCCATTTGGCGTCTCTTTTGTTACACTATCTCCCTTCTTATATGGTACCTTCTTAATGGCACTTGAGTACCAGTAAGTACTCTTCTGTACACATTCTTTTTACTCTTTTCAAGGGATTTCATCTGTCACCCTTTCAAGGAATCTCAACTGTCACCTATGAAGGTTAGATCTCCAACTTTATGGTTTTGACTCCTATCTTTCCTAAACTACAGGCTCTTATTTCTGACTTCATGGCAGACAGCTTGATATGGATAGTCCACAGACACCTCAAATTTCACATGTTAAAAATGAATCATTCATCTCCTTTTCTAATTGATCACCACTCCTCATTGTTCTTTTCTCTCTCTTTTGTAAAATCTTTACTTGATAAAACTGGGCCCAGTGTATTATGCATGATGGGAGCTAAATAAATATCTTTCCCTTTTGAAATAAATGAGGAAGGAAGAGAAGAGGAAATATGAGAAAAGGAGGGAAAGAGGTAGAAACAAAAGTTAATGACAAGTAAAAAATATATAGTAAATATAAATTTCCTACGTAGTAAATTTTACTATCAAAATGTAAATTAATCCTTTTATAGGGTATATAATAGTGCTTCTTATAATCTGCCTTCTGGATTTTTTTAAAATAAAAATAATTTATTAATAAGTTATTTTCTACATCAATGTATGCTTTTAAATCTTTTTAAGTATTCATTCTTCATTGAAATCAAATTTTTCCCCTAGTTTTTTTTTTTTGCTTAAAAATGGTCAGTAAATACTTGAAAAACTTCACTAGTCATTAGGAAAATGCAAAATAAAACTACAAGGAGATGCCACCTTATCCTACTCAGAGTGGTCACTATTAAAAAGACAAAAAATAACAGACACGGAGAGAAAAGAATGCTTAAACACAATTGGTGGGACTGCAAAGGAGTACAACCTTTATGGAAAACAGTATGAAGATTCCTCAAAGAAATAAATAGAAACCTACCATTTGAACCAGTAATCCCACTGCTAGGTTTCTACCCAAAGGAAATGAAGTCGTTTGATCAAAAGACATGTATACTCAGATGCTTATCATAGCACAATTCATTATTACAAAGATTTGGAATCATCTTAAGTGAGGAACTTCAAATTCATGAGTAGATAAAGAAAAAG
Source organism: Arctocebus calabarensis (assembly GCA_963573935.1). Lineage (NCBI taxonomy): Eukaryota > Metazoa > Chordata > Mammalia > Primates > Lorisidae > Arctocebus > Arctocebus calabarensis. The sequence goes on from CAUYON010089016.1 coordinate 7,210, forward strand.
TTATATATACACATACCAGGGAGTACTACTCAGCCACAAAAAGAAATGAAATAATGTTTGCAGCAACTTGGTGGGAACTGGAGACCATTATCCTAAGCAAAGTGTCTTAGGAATGGAAAAACACCACGTGTCCTCACTAATAAGTGGGAGCTAATCGATGGGTAAATACAGGCACAAAGCTACATGCCAGACAAAAGAAACCAAGAAGGAGAGAGGGTAAGAGGACAATTATGGGATAAAAACTTACCAAGTGTTCACAATGAACACTATTCTGGTGACGAGATCACCAAAAGCTCTAACCTAAGTATTATACAGGATGTCTATGTAACAAAAATACCTCTACCTCCTTAGTTAATATTTTGAAATAAAAAATGAATAAATAGAATAAAATGTTTTAGAGTATACCTTTATAAATCAAAGGTAAATTTTACCTCAATAAAGAGTTTAAGTAAATACAGCCAAAATTAAGAAAGCCAATATGTTATGAATGAATTTAAATAAGTTTTGAAAATAAAAACGAATATGCTGGAAATGGAAGTGCTTTGTAGTAGGCAGCCACAACCAAAAAAGTTGTGATTGTTCTTATAAATGACTTTACCTGGCAACAAATAGCAAAATTTCAAGTGAGAAAAGCACTCTCCTTGATCAGCATTGTTATCCCATCTCCCACCACACAAGTGCATGCATTATCTCTCTCTTATATACATGAACATGACTCACATACCTAATTTGACCTTCTGACTTATTTTTAATTGATCAACCCACTACTCGTTTTCAGGAAAGGTACACTCATTACAAGATCCTGGCTGTGGAAGCTAAAGGGCATGTTACTCAAGGGAAGAAAATCATTCAGCATCAAAACTACAAGGAACTTGATCTATTATTGCTCTTGAAGTAATTAAATAAGCTGATACTCAGGATAGTTCGGCATCATCTAAACGTACCAATGATTGTCCGTGTATATATATATTATTATCAATTTTAGTTACGTGGATGGATGCCATTTTAAAAGTGATACAAAGAATAAAAGATTAGCCCATAGGCTACATACATCATGTGCTGTTTACACCTACCCCAAATGTTGACATTATAGTTTTTCTCAGTTTTTCCTGCAACGTTTGTTGCTTCACAAGTGTAACGACCAGTGTCTTGAACCTGAGCATCTTCAATCTGAAAACAAAATCATGCTTTGAAACCATAGTTTCCATTTCACAATTGGGGGGGGTTCTATTAATACTAATTGTGAGCTCTTATTTCTAATTTTTATTATGAAGATATACAGGCACACACAAAAAAAGAATATAGAAAAATGAAAGGCTGGCTGTACACCCATAACCCAGATTCAAAACTTAACAAGAGATTCAACAATTTTATCTATGTCATACCTTATTTTAGTCTGGTTTATATTAGTGGTTAAAGGTCTAGAAAGGCTTTTAAAAATGATTCATAGTAAATAGCAGAAGAATTTATAATTTCTGATAAAGTTAATTTGGGTCTTTAAAACATATAATTCTTATATGTCCAGGAAACTGTTCAATAAAATAACACATTTATTATTGTTTTATTGTAGATGTCTTTCCCCCACACTGGGTTTATAAGTTTCTTCAAGCCAACCGTTATATTCAATTAACTCAATCTCCTAGTATCTGCTTTGCTGCTTGATAGATGATAACCTACAAATATTTTTCATGTATTTATGTACAACATGCAATATCCATTCATCATTCATTCATTGACCATTTATCAGTTATTATGAACTTGCACTAAGTATTGCAGGTAGAAAATATAAAGATACAAACATGTAATATATAGTGTCTGATGTGAGTTTAGAGTCTTATAGAGAATATAAGCATGTTAACATAAAAGAGTATAACTTTAATAATTTATTAATAAGTTATGCATGATAACACAAGAAATACAATAAACAGAATGTGACTTATTTCCAAACAAGTTTACAATCACTAAATTCTAAAACATTTGAAAGAGGGAGAATCATTGGAGTTGGAGCAATCGTCACAAATATTTAGGATAGCAGGGGTGCCCATAAGGCATTCAATGAATACTTTTTAATCATCTAAATGTGAACAATACAGCTAGAAATACATAAAAGCAAAGATGGAGGACTAATAAATATCAGATCTGAATGGGTATTTACAATCCAATTTTTCGTTTTCTAGATAAGGAAACTCAGAGCCCTTCCGGATCCTGTTGGACCTCCTCTGACATAATGATTTTCTTGTTCTGCTCTGATGTCAGAAGACATCTGGAGTTCAGGAATTACATAAAATGAAAATACATATAACAGAAACAGTTATGGCTTTTAGAAAGGACTTTCCAAATGATTTGTAAAAGAAGAAACTTCAGGAATATGCATTATGTGCCTATTAATGTGATATGAAAATGATGTGCCTCTTATTTCATGGTGAGAGGTTACTGAATGGGTACTGAGTATATTCTTTGGCCCTCAAATGGGTCGATCACTTGTTATAGGAAGAGATAGTCTGTTCAATTTGAAAAAACTGACAGTTATTTTAGAATACACAACATTTGTGGGAAGAGTATACAGAAGTGATCAGTACTGTGGATGTTACAGATTTACTAAGAGGTTCCACGAATGGTGGAAAAAAATTATTCTTCTGGATGATCTCAGTTGAAGGTGTAAACAGCTTCATTAGATAAGAAGGAGAATGGAGAAAAAGTGAAGACACACCTTTCTTATGAAGGAAATCTCATCACTCAACTTGTGAGCAATGTGAGGAACAGAAATTCAAGAAAGAGGGGAAGACCATCATTTTCTGACACTGAGGAAATGCTAAATGGGAGATGCATTTTATAATGCAAAATGAAAAAACATCAAAAAAAAGATTGCACGGTTTGCAGCAGAAGACATGAGAAAGGTGGAAGGCTGGGTGTGGAGGCTTATGCCTATAATCCTAGCACTCTGGGAGGTCAAGACAGGTGGACTGTCTGAGCTCAGGAGTTTGAGACCAGCCTGAGCAAGAAAAAAACTAACTGGGTGTTATGGTAAGAGCCTGTAGTCCCAACTACTTGGGAAGCTGAGACAAGAATATTGCTTGAGCCCAAGAATTTGAGGTTTCTGTGAGCTAAGATACTGTACTCAATCCCAGAGTAAATAAGTGACACTCTGTCTCAAAAAAAGAGTGTCACATTCAAAAAAATTATAAACAAAAATAAACAAAAACACTAAAGTGAGTTTATATTTGTTTTTCTCTTTTAAAATTATAGGATAATTACAAGTAATCCACCAACCTTATTCTTACCTAAAATAAATAAGAGCTGGGAAGTATGTGGGTGGCAGAAAAATTGGATTGGGATCTAAATTCCTCAAAGTCACATAATTAGTGGCAGACTCACTCGAATTTGGGATTTCAAGCCTCTAAAGTCTATACCCACAGATTTGCATAAAGAAAGTCAGGGGAAGGGGCAGAATAGATAGGAAGGATTAATATTTATTGCCTGCTGTGTTCCAAGAAAAATACAATAGTAAGATTTAGTTACTTGACCTGGTTAAAGATGTGTGTGAATGGTATGTGTATGGTAGCGCAAAGGGAAGATAGTTTTATCTGGCCAATCAGGTTTGAGTTCTGTAGAGGTTCATTCCTAAAATCTTCTCCCTACCCCCTTCAATGGTACCTGGCCAGTCTCCATGGTGGAGATTAATGGATCCCAGGATTTTTTTTTTTTAACCATCACCTGAAGAACCAAACTTATACTCAGAATTGTATTGATTCAAATGTCTCCTGTCATTCCACCAAAACCAAAGTTTGAGATTTTGACCAGATACTTTCTAGAACGCTGGCCTCTGCCTCTAAGCATGAGGAGTGTTTTTCTCTTTTTCTTTTTTCCCTACATCACTCAATTGGATTATCACTGTTTTTCCACTGTGATTCTGTTGAAAGTTCATTTATTTTTCTACCCAGTTCTACTACAGGATCATAATTTCCAAGCTCGTTTGCCACTAACATATACCTTCACAGTCTGTCTCACTCAGCTCCCTGCCTCAATTCTTCTTGGGTAAGCTACAGACACCTATCTTCCATTTCTCAAGATTCTTTGTGTTTATCAGTCATAGCCTTCCTTTATCCAAGAAGCTATGTGGTGGTTAGTAGTAGTGTGAGTTCTAAAGCTACACTCCCTGTGTTCTAATCCAATGCCTGCCTCTTAGTAACTGTGGCCAGATTACTCCAGCTAGTCTTCCAATTACTCAGTTGGGTTATTAGGAGAATTTATAAATCTTCAGTGGCCTTTTGGCTTCCTGAATCCTAATTCCTTAGACTAGCTTTCAATATCAGCTCTTATTTAACCTTATCAATATTATTTCCAAATGTTCACTTTGTTAAATTCTCTGTTTCAGCCAAAGTATCTTACTTGCTTTTCTTAATCAGACCTTTTGTTTTACCTACCCTTGAAAAGCTAAGTAGACTGATCCAGGCAACTAGAGTCTTTTTTTGCTACCTATCCCCTAGCATATTGTTTCTATCATTCATTTGGTAATTGACTCAGCCTTAAACAGCTCTTATTATATTTTTCAACAGAGCGGTTAGCTAATTTTTCATATATTTATGTAAAATTGGAAGACATCAAAGACATAAAATGTGTCATGCCTTTTGCATTCTTATCTAGAGCACCTAAGTGGTATTTGTTGACTGGTTGAATGACTGAAGTTGAGGCACATCTTAGAATATTTCTGTAGTATTTTCCTAGAAGCATCATTTTAAGATGGTTTCTGGATATGGATAAACAATTAAATATTTAAATCTCCCTAAACATAATAAAAAAAAAATTACAAATCTCATCAATGAAAAAGTTCCTAGAATTTTTAAAGGTGAAATTAGTAGAACATTCATAAAAGACAGCCAAGTTTAATAAGGATAGTACTGAATCTGTGAGCTTAGGAATAATAAAAGATGCCATAAATGAATGTATGTCTTTACCTTTAATACTCTTCCATTTTCAGAGACAGTGAGGCCTGGTTTCTTCAGTAAGTGGCGGCCATCTTTCAACCAAGTAAGAGTGGGTGAGGGGATTGCATCACTCTGACACAGTAACTCCACGGCTTGGCCAACGATGACAGAGATGTTTTGTTCTTCTCCCATAATATTTGGTGGAGCTAAGTGAAAGGTGGGTTTTCTTTCAGGATAAAACAGGTCAGCACTCTGTTTGTTTTCATTAACCATCAGAACATACGAGGAATAACTTTATTAATTGTTTTAAGATACAGGATTACAGTCATTCTAACACAGCCTCTTTGCATCACCTTGTTTAGAATCAAGTGTTGAAAAATCACTGATGAATGTATTCCCATTGAACAAAAATAGTTGCCCCTAAATTTTCATTTAAAACATTTTTAGAACTGAAAGTTCTAAGTACCTGAGAAAGAAATTTCTAGAAGTTTCTGGTGTTACTGCTTAAGGTTTTCAAAGCAATGAATCATGAATATCCAACAAGTATTTTGGAAATGGCAATGAATTAAAGACAAATGCACTTTCAATTTTATTTATATTTTTTTGCAAGAGAAATACATTTCACAGTCACAGAGGCAAAATTAAAAAATAGGGTTGGAAAAGAGCACAGGGCTCATCTCATTCCACCTCATAGTGTGCAAGACATAACATGGGCCACAGATGATAGCTCATGCAAAATAATACAACTAATTAATGACAAGGCTAAAAGTCTACTGACTTGTGGTTTAGCATTCTTTTTTGGTTTTCCATGGTGCCTGTCCACTGTCTATAAAATGAAGATGATGTGGGATAAACGACATGATAAAGAATAAACCAAATCACCGACTAGCTGTATAATATATGCATGATGACATAAAAAGAGGAAATGAGTTGAAATTTTAATGAGATTAAAAGAATTCCCTATCTATAAGGCTTGTCAGATGCTGAAATGTATTCTTGGAGGAGTTTGAGGAATCTCCTTCCCTGGAATATATTAAAGAATAAAGCCAATAATCATTTGTCTTACATAATTTAGGCACAGCCCCTGCCAAGAACAAGAGGGTGGGCCCCATAAGTTCTCAAGGACTCTTTCAGAACTGTATATATAATGATTCGGAAAACACAAACTAATGATGAAAGCAGGCTTGTTATAAAAGGCCCATCAAGAAACACAGCAGGGAATTTCTTTAGTCATTTTTCATTAAGTTCCATAAGTATTTGGATTTGTAGAAAATTTATTTGTATTTTTTTTCAAGAAAGATTAAGCTTCATTGAAATGAATCATAAGGGATTTTGCAAATGCTCTGATAGAAAAAAGCCTTTTGTAGTACGGAATCTTATTATGGTTTGTTAACCATTGTTTTCGGATTTGATAACCTTGTGCCAAGATGACAATGACTGCAACAGACTTTGATTGTAGCCGTAGCACTGTGTTTCTGTAACTGTGGGAATTCTCTACTACAGAGGGAAAGAGGTGTGAATGAAAGGGCACTTTCATGTGCCTTTTCTGGGCACAAGACTTGTGCTAAACTCAGAGGACTGGGACTGACCAATAGAGCATTCTTGTAGAGATTCATCATATTCCCTCTTCTAAATTTAATAGCACAGACAGATATCTGCTATTGATAATGTTAATCTGTGGGGAACAGAAATTAGGGGGATTGTTTTTGGTAAGTGGTGCATTAGATAAAAGATACACAGTCTGGCATTAAAACTTCTATAAAAACAGCAAAATAAGCACAATTAGTGCCACTGCTAAGATACCATCAGAACAGTCTCAGCACAGGAATGCCTAAATAAAATAGCTGATTGCATAGATATAATTTCTAGTAAAGTATGATCTCACTTGATGAAAACCTACTACGAGTGCATAAAAATGTTTATCTAAGATTATGTGCAATATTTATAAAAGACCATAAATTCTTTATGTCTGCTTGCAGACATGAAAGTTCGTCTCAGACTATAGAATACTAGTTTATTTCCAAATATTTTTCCTTCATTTACTTTTCTTTATAGCTAAATGAGTTGAATTAAGTTTGAAAGGAAACCAGATTTTTAAAACTGGGAGGGGAAAAATGCAAAAACAATAGAGTATTTGTTTAAGGAACAAAAATTGAAGCAAATTTAATTACAGCTGAGGACCTATTTCACCGGAACACATTTATTTTTTCTGTCCTGTCCTGTCTCTGATTTTGAACTTTTGTTTAGTCTGACACAGGAATAAGATTCCTCCCTTCAGATCCTCAGCTTCCTCCGATGTTATCCCTGTTTTGTTTTGTGATTATGTTGCTTAGGGAGAGGTGTATGCTGGTCCTGTCCCTCATCCTATGCATCATATTTGTTACGTTTCTCTACCAAAATCAGAATTGCCATAGGGTTACACTTGCAGAGATGCTGAGAATGTGCAATCTCCAAGGATGTTCTCTGAGCTTAATTAGTTATGTACGATACGCCTGCTGTAAGTGTAGAGAAAAGGTACTACAGAAATCCAAATCTTAAAAACTCAATTCTCTTGTTTCAGTATGGGAAAACATATTTTAAATTTATATGAGGAAGAAAATGTTTAAATGAACTACTCTTGCAATTGTACAGAAAACTATTTGATCCAGTATCTCATCCTATTCCTTCACCCCTCCTCCCCACATACACACTCTCTACCGTGTAAATCTGAAGGTGACTTACCTCTGGGAATTAACATTCCTTAGGCTCCAGTTAGACACCAGATTGTCAAGGCTGTTACTACTAATACAGGAATATGATTTACAAAAATAATACTAACAGTAGAATATAGATTGGAAACTAATTTTGTATTAAAGCCTCTTTGAATTTGACACTTTTTCCAGTAGCTAGCTTGCTACTTCAAAATCAAACATTTATATATATTCTCAGATATACATATCAGCCAGACACTTAACTTGTAAACCAGAGAAAAGATCCTGATTTTTGGCTTAAAGAGGCAGTATGGAAGTATTTTAGTAAATGATAAAGACAGAGAAGTATGTTTCTGTAACTTCTCTAAAATATTAACTCTTTACCATGTCCCACGTCCACTCTTCACATGAGCCAATGTAGAAATGTGACAAACCCAGGCCATACTGATGTCACCCTTCTACTTGCTTGAACGAGTTATTGTGTCACATACTTAGATTGACTGGAGACTCCTTCTCAAAGGATAGTTTAGAATAGAAGCCTTGCAGCTCTTCATAAAGCATAAAAGTGACCTAAGGCAGGAAAGGAGTTAGAATTCTTGGGATTGGGCATTATAGACTGATCTGTTATCTTAGACATATCAGCAAATCTGGAAGTTGGCCGAGGAATCCCATCAATGGCCTGGCACTGGAGGAAAAAGTCCTGGAGAGTCCCTTAGTAGTGTACTGGTATCAACTGAGACCTTTTGCTTTCATTAGTTATGTATGATATACATGCAACAAAGGACCTTTTAACAAAAAAAAATCTGACAATATATGTTGTTTATGATCATTATATTTGCTTTTAGTCAGCTTATAAAGAGAAACCAACATGGTCTACATGGCCTAGAGGCAAAAAAAAAAAAAAAAGAATATATTTCAAACAGGAGTGAATTATTCTGAAGTGAGATAGGGCTTAAAGGAGAAGGCCTGCAGAACACAGAAACACTTCAAGAGGCCATAGAAAAATAATTCCATTACTCCATGAAATAAGAAATACAATGCAAATAAGACACTTTCCGAAAAAGTCGGAAAGAGTTCTAAATAGGAAGGTGTACTGGAATGTGGTGTATCTGTCAAGCATAAAATATGAATGGAGGTCAGTGAAACTTGTTTTTGTCGTAGGAGACTTCTGCAGTGCTAGGATCAGGCATTCATTCCCTTTTGTACCATACGGCTGAGTTGTGGGTAGCAAAAACTTAAATCAGTGGTTCTCAACATTCCTAATGCTGCAATGTATTTTCATTGTTAAAAAGGGGTCATGACCCACAGGTTGAGAACCATTGACTTAAATGTTTGTCTAAATTTATGTTGAGTTTAACTTTCTGTTTCTCAACTGGTGTTTAATTCATAGGCATAGTATTGATCACAAAACACACTGATTATAAATATAATTAAGAAGGAATAAAATCCTGGCTTTGCCTTCACTGCTCTTGAACTCGGGGCTTCAGATGATCCTCCTGCTTCCCAAAACACTAAGATTACAGGCATGAGCCACTGTGCCCAGTTGGCATGGATAAAGAGAGTTACTGAAACAGGTGCTTGTTTCAGTGAGAAGATTCTGTCTTCTGAATTGCAGTGCTTCACACTACTCTATAAAACCAGCACCCTGCATGCTGGATGAATGTATTTTAATTTCTTGGGACTTTAAAATAGGAAAATTAGTCAAAATCAATTCTAAGGTAGGAAGAGAATTTGATTTGAAGTGATCCTCCAATATTACTTGTATTGTCCCTTTTAATTTATTGTCAACAACTTCCCTTAACTTCCTCATTGATTTTAAGACCACATCTATAACAGAGAAGAAGTAATTAATCACTAAAATACTCACCATATACTCTGAGGTCAATGTCCCTTTGCTTCTCCCCAGCAGCATTCACTGCCACGCAGGTGTATGTTCCCGTATCACTGATTTGTGCACTGGTCAATGCTAGGATGCGACCCCCAGAGAGAACCTATCAACAATAAGAAAGGTAAGTCACCATCATTTCCCCTTGATAATGATAGAGGCAAGAGGCTTTTTCTCTTATTTTTTTGAGACTGATAATTGACATTTACTTCTGGGATGATTTTCACTTGGATATTTTCAAGTGCACAACCATCATATAATCCCTTCTTTACCCAGTGGAAAAATGCGAGAGGCTAGGATCAAACTTGGTAATGACCACTGAAATTAAGTCTTTATATACAACTCCAAGTAAAAATCAAATTTCTTCTAGAAAGAGAGAGAGACAGCCACCAAAGGAGAAAGATAAGGGGCTTCCAATTTTTTTTTTGGACGAACAGGTAGGAAGTTAAAATTAACCACAAAGTCATAGCCAAATTAATAATTAGCCACATTCATTGTCCTTTTATCCCACTGAGTCAGTTGTTTCTCTAAAATATTGACATAATCTCTGGATCTTCTATGATCTCAAATTCTGAAAAGCATTGGATTTTCAAGAAAAGCTGAAGAAGTAGACCTTTATGGAGAACTATGCAGCAAGATAAAATTAACTTTAAATGAAATGTGTGTGCTCTGTATGTTTAACTTTGGATCAGTGTTATAAACTTAAGCAAGGTTTTCTAAAACTCAATTTTATTTTTAATGATGTTTTCATTACTATTTTTCTTATGTTATTATTTGATGTTTTCCTGGAAATATGTATGTTCTGTGTACTTATCGTTTCCAGACACTTAAATATAAATTCTACCAGGAAATCCTTGTTTTAGGTGATGAAGATTTCATTGTATCGATTATCTTTCCTGATACTAGTACGAAGTGTAGTGAAACAGGTAGAAAATGCCACATAGCTAAAACAAATGGTCCAAAAAATAACATCTACAAGTAAGATACAAGAACTCTTAGAAATACTGAACTTTTAATGAGTCGTTTAGGAATACTAATTGTGTGTCCATGGTATTTACAGCTGCATATTTGTATTTTTTTATAACATTAGTAAATCATTGTTCTCCCAATCTCTTTGTCAGATTCACCTGTTTGTACTTCTTGTATTGAATAATCAGGTGGCAAATTTCACAAGAAATGAAAGACAGTACCTGTATTCCATTAGCAAAACTGGAGACAGGGCTCCCGTCTTTCAGCCAGGTCAGACTTGGGGCTGGGATACCTCTGGCTTCACATTCTAACCTCACCAGATTATTAACCACCACTGCCACCATGTTATTGCTGCCAGAAATCGATGGGGGCACTGATAAAAAAAAATAAAAGTAAGAAATGTTAAAATCACAGGATTTGCCATCTCAAAATAATGAAAACTATCTGTAATATGCACAATAATGGAGTTTTACAGGACTGTTTTTTGTTTGTTTTCAGTTTTGGTAAGTTATTTCACAACTCATCTGAGATCTAAGCATAGCCATCCATAAACAGGATATCACTATCTTTATTTTTAAGATGAGGAAAAGAATATTTTGCTAGTTTATTTAGGGAGTTAATTTTTAGTGCCAGAGTGGATATTTATTTCTTGATTTCCAGGCACCTGTATCTGCGATTATACATCTATGTGACCTCTTCACCATATCCACTATAATATGTTAACTATTAACACCTTTAAAAGCATATTCGAGATGTAACTAAGAAACATTTATTTAGCTAATACCTATGATTTTGTTAGTGATTATATACAAGTGGGGGTTATTGTCATTAGCTAATAAAAGTGTCAATGAGTAGGTCAGGAGCGGTGGCTCATGCCTATAATCCTAGCACTCTGGGAGGCCAAGGTGGGTGGATTATTTGAACTCCCAAGTTCAAGACTAGCCTGAGACCAATCTCTACTAAAAATAGAAAAACTAGCCAGGCTTAGTGGTGGGCACCTGTAATCCCAGCTACTTGGGAGGCTCAGGCAAGAGGATTTCTTGAGCCTAAGAGTTTGAGGTCACTGTGAACTATGACATCAGGGCTCTTTAGCCAGGGGCAAAGGACTGAGACTCTGTCTCCAAAAAAAAAAAAGTGTCAATGATTATTTCCACAACTCATCTAAAGCAAACTTAAGTCAACAGCATGTGAACACTGTGCATTTTAACAGGCATCAGCAACACAGCACTCTTACATAAAGATGATAACACACTCTTTCAAATATTTACACCAGGATTTTATAGAAACAATCATTTTCAATACTTGTTTACCCTAGCATAAATCTAGGAGAAGGAGTACTAACCATGAACTTGCAGATTGTAAAATAACTCTGTTGCTCCAGCTGAGTTGATGGCTACACATTTATACAGGCCAGCATCTGAGATCTGGGCACTTTCAATATTAATGATCTGTCCTCTGTTCAAGAAAGTTATGCTGTTGGAACCTGAGAGTGGACGATTATCTTTGTACCATGTAATAACTGAAAGGGAAAGGGGAGAGCGCTATGTAACATTTTTCTTTTAAAATTAAATACAGGACATTGGATCTTAACTAAAATGGCACAATTGCTCTAGTCTTACACTTACCATTTGAATTTACTGTGATTAAATAAATACCTCTTTAAGGTGTATTTTTAAGAGAAAGTAACACTCAGAAAAACATCAAGAGTTAAGTCCATATGCATCTTGAAAATGAATTTAGAGAAAAGATTTTCTTTATAGGATTTGACAGCAACCCTCAACTTATTCTTTTTGTTGGGTACTTCCTCTCATCAATAAAACTTATCTATGTCAAATCGAAATGAAACACCATACATTCTATTAACCTCAAAAATTATATTACTATTGATTCACATAAATAACTATCAGTGATGGAAATATGCAAAATATACAAATGTGGTCTCATCAGAATGACAATTTGGCTTAGATACTCTTTAAAAGTAAAAGATATATTTTTCAACATAAATGTATATAAAATACCCCTGTGGCTTGTGGCCACAATATAGACAACAAGATAATGAAGATATTCACATACTTCTATACTGTTTAGATGAACAAATTATTTCCTCTATTTAAAAGCAATGGAATTTCAAACATATCATCTACCTAATTCTGATATTCTGATCATTGTTGTTTTTACTCTTGAAATGTATTCTATAAGCTTGCTTTATTAGCAATTAGTATATTATGCTCATAACCAGTTTCAGTTATTCCCAGAAATCTTAAAATGTTAATAAGTTACAGAGCCAAAAGTAAACATACCAGGTGAAGGATTCCCAGCTGCCTTACACTCCAACTGGATAGGGCTGTTTACAACCACTGTCTCATTCAGCATCTTCCCTGCATCTTCCAGACTAGGTGGTTCTATAAGGGGCCCAAACAGATAATTATTTCACCTAAGCAGGATATTTATACAGATATTGTTTGCTCAATGAAAATTACAATTTTTCTTCCTTCTTTTTGTCTCTTTCCCATATATACACTAATACATTTGGGTAAAAGTATATTACTAAATAAAAACAAAGAATTGGATAAAAAAAGTTTTTATAAGTTTTAAAAACTTATAACTTCTTAATAAGTTTTCTAGGTCATATATTTCAACTTCTTAATAAGTTTTCTGGGTCATATATTTCTTTGTTTCCAGATAAGAAAATCTTTAGAATTATAGGTTAGTAAAGGAATAAAAGAAAGTTAAACAAGCATGCTTTTTACTCTAATTAATCTGATAATGAATTACCTTTACCAGGAGGTAATCTACCACATTAAACTCTTCCAGTGAAGACTAAAGCAGCATGTTCTCAAAATTTTTGACTTTATTTTTCAATATCACTGTCTTAAACCATTTCCGAAAAATTAGGATATTTTTTGTGTGTTTAGTAGCAGGTTGTATCTTTTGATATAAAATTTATAACTAACTTGTTCATAAGATAAAAAAGAAAACTGCACTTTCAACTTCAAACAACCACTGATAATGCTGCTTTATAATTTTAATGTACTTGGAAAGTAGGAATACATATAGTCTGGGAGACAGAGTGTAAAGGGAGTCACAACTTGGAACATTAATGTCAGATTTTTCAACAATATTTCAAGGAGACTGAGAGGTGGGCCATGATGAAAAAATTACAAGTGAACTAAAAGTTCTACCTTCTCTGGAGAAGGTAATTTAGATAAAAATTAGTATATAAAGTTAATAGAAAAAAATCTATTTTAAGGATTTACTAAATTTAACCTAGTGTTCTAGAAACTCTCATTCCATATATAATCAAATAATCAATCCACTAATGTACCCCAAAAAGGAAAGGGGCCAAGAAGAAAAGGAAATGAGAAGAAGAATTAGAATTAAATAAGATGGCAGAAATAAAATTAAATATGTGAATCACGAGTATATATGTAAATGAGTTCATTTAGTGGATTCCGAGGGACTTTTTAAAAAGTAGATTTTTAACACTTTTGTGGGTTGACATTATTTTTTAAATTTAACAATCTAAGTGGACAGGCTGGGTGCAGTGGCTCACACCTGTAATCCTAGCACTCTGGGAGGCCCAGACAGATGGATTCCCAGAGCTCACAGGGTCGAGACCAGCCTGAGCTACAGAGAGACCTCATCTCTAAACATAGCTGGGTGTTGTGGTGGGTACCTATAGTCCCAGCTACTCAGGAGGCTGAAGCAAGAGAATCGTTTAAGCCCAAGAGTATGAAGTTGCTGTAAGCTGTGATGCCACAGCACTCTACCAAGGGTGACAAAGTCAGACTCTGTCTCAAATGGATTTTTTAAAAAGCACAAATTAAAAACCCACCATGAAAGAGGTGGACAAAGATAAACAATTTGACATTAGTTTCTGAAAAATTGGTATACAAAGCAAAAATTATTAAACATGACAAAGCAACATGCTTTGTATTGGTTAAAATTATATAATTCATGAATAATCCTTTATAATAACAATGCTTTATACATTGAATAACAAAGCAAACATCGTTAAAAGCAAGGAAAGTTTGAAACCTCTGAAAATGGCACATTTTAATATGTCCTACTCAGAAACTGACTATGCAGTGAAACAAAAATATAAAGTCATGAAGTCCTTGGAAAATAAAATTACTCCAATAGGTTGTGTGTGCATGTGCGTGCATATGTGTCTATATTGGTAGTTACCAAAAAGATATATATCTATTCAAGTGGCGATGTAATATATTCAAAACACAAAAGTATCAATAAAGTTTTTTATAAACACAATTTAATAGAATAATTTTTAAAAGAATATAAATCAATAACAAAAATATAAAGCTATCTATATGGGAGAAAACCTAAATAAAAATGAAATCAAGGGCAGCGCCTGTGGTTCAGTGGGTAGGGCACTGGCCCCACATACCAAGAGTGGTGGTTTTGAACCTGGCCTTGGCCAAAATGAAAACAAAACAATAGTGGGCGTTGTGGCGGCACCAATAGTCCCAGCTACTTGGAAGGCTGAGGCAAGAGAATCACCTAAACCCAGGAGTTGGAGATTGCTGTGAGCTGTGATGCTACAGCACTCTACCAAGAGCAATAAAATAAGATTCTGTCTCTAAAAAACAAAAAGAAATCAAGATAAAAGTATAGGCTTAAAAAAATACAAATTAAAATGAAATTGATTACTATTAAGACCTATGGATAGTCACCAAAGCAGTATAGTATTTAAAGGAAATCTTAAGACTAAACTAGTCCATCAAAAAACTGAGAAATAACGGAAAAAAGGTGTTCTAAGCATTCAACCCAGAATGTGGAAAAAGACCAATACAATAAACCAAAATGAGGCTATGTATAAAGAAATTATAAAATAAAAGGCAGAAAAAAAAACCACCAAAGAAAACAAATAAAACCAAAAGACAATTTAACTCAAAGTTGTTTTTTGACAAGTCTAAAATGAAGCCTATTATCAAAGATGGATGACCCTTCAGACCAGACCTCTGTTTTTCTGAGAGTTCTTCCTGAAGACTCACCCTAACTCACTCCTCCTTCACTCCCGCAATTCCTTTTGTATTCACCTAATTGTATATGTTAACCTTCCTGTCTGAAATGCCTAGAATGTTTCTGTTTTCTGCACTGAATTCTAATTACCAATATACTACTAGTCACAAAAAAATGACCTTTAAATATGGTTATCTGACTTGCCCAACTGGAAAAGGAAAAGTAATCAGTACATGCTGCATTCCTTCAAAACAGTTATTTAAATACTCACTTGAAGCCTTCTGGACTGAAGTGCTCATTGAAGGCTTTGACAGACTACATAGCGGCTGTAATAAAATATGATGATGGGAAGAAGACATAGAAGAGCAATGGAGTGGGTTGACTACTTCTCACTTCACTAGAGAACATCAAGAAAAAAATGATTGGATGTCAACAAGACTATCAGAGCGGTGACTTGAAAACTCCACCACTCCTCCATTAAAAAAATAAAAGCACTGGAAAAACTATCAAAATCAACTTTTTCAGAAATGTGGAAATCAACCAAAGAATTGTAATAATCCATGCATGCAGTGTTTATTTTTAAAAAATTATTAAAAAGCTAAATCTCTAAATCTCATCACCAGTGAGCTTTTTGGCATTTAAACTCATCTTACTCCTGTCACCCCCTTCCCTAGCTCAGGCAAACGTCATAATCCTATAACCACAAAGAAGAAAGCAGCCTAGCAGATGCTGGGAGGAGCTCCCTAAAGCACCATTCTGGGAAAACTGTCATTATTTGACCTGTCTAGCCTTTCCTTAGAATTTGCAGGATTTATCTTTATTTAACTAGACTCAGAATTTCTGTGTGTGAAAAACTTTTCCTCCTGGGTATTTTAAAGTTTGTAAAAATAGCCTTTATAAAACTTGTTCAGGGAAGTTAGTTTCCTTTGCTTCTATAATAAATTACAGTAAGTCCCCAGGTTATGAATGAGATAGGTTCTATGAGTTTGTTCTTCATCTGAAGTTGTATGTAAGTTGGAAACAGGTACATTTACCTATTATCTGTAGTAGCCCCCATTTGTAAGCGTGAGTCATTTATAAGTTGGATGTTAATAACTTGGGGACCTGTTGTAATAGCCTCTGTTCATAAGAGCAAGTTGTACAAAAGTTGGATGTTTGTAACTCAGGATTGCCTCTACCTCAAACAAGTTGGTACAAGTTGACCTTAACTTAAACAATATAATTTTTTTTAAACAGTATAATTTTGTACATCAGAAGTCCCACATAGATTTATTGGGTTAGAATGAAGGTGTCAGACAAGCTGAGTTCCCTTTTGGAGGCTCTAGTCTAGAGAAGCTGTTTCCTTCCCTTTTCTGACTTTCAGAGGCTGTTCCTTCCACCTTTGAAGCCGGCAATGGGTGGGGCAGGGAGGTGGATGTGGAGCCTTCTTTCTACACATCTAAAAGCTGAGCAAACTTAAAGTTGGATCAATTCAAAGAAATCCACACTAAGAGATCATAATCAAGCTGTTTAAAAATGAAGACAAAGAGGGCTCGGCACCTGTGGCTCAATGGGCTAAGGTGCCAGCCACTTACACCTTACATCTAGCCCGGCCCGCCAAACAACAATGACGGCTGCAACCAAAAAATGGCCAAGCGTTGTGGCGGACGCCTGTAGTCCCAGCAACTTGGGAGGCGGAGGCAAGAGACTCGCTTGAGCCCAGGAATTGGAGGTTGCTGTGAGCTGTGATGCCACAGCACTCTATCCAGGGGTGACAGCTTAAGGCTCTGTCTCAAAAAAAAAAAAAAAATGAAGACAAAGAGAGAATTTTGAAAGCAGTGCAAGAGAAGTGACTTATCATGTGTAAGTTTCCTCAAACAGCCGATTTCTTGTCAAAAAACTTGAAGACTACAAGGCCGTAGGATGACATAGTCAAAGTTCTGAAAGAAAGTGACTGTCAACCAAGAATTCTACATCCAGAAATTTTGTCTTTTAAAAATAAAGAAGAAATTAATCAGTTAATTATTTCCTAGAAAAACAAACACTGAAAAATGCATTACTAGCCACCTGCCGCAGAAGAAATATGCCAAAAAGTTCTTCAGGCTGAAATACAGCAATAATTCTAAGGCACATAAAAATGTAAGTAGCACTGGCAGAGGAAACTGAATAAGTATAAGACAGTAAACGTATGTTTTGTTCATAACTTTTTTCTTCTATTGATTTAAAAGACAATAGCATAAAGCATAATTATAAATCTGTGTTGATAGTTATGTAATGTTATTATAAAATATAATGACATAAAGGAAGGAAAGAAAAGGGAACTATATAGAATCAAAGTTTATGTGAGAAGGAGCTAATCTTCAGAATATACACAGAATATACACATATAGAACACTTACAAAGCAATGCTATAAATAATTCAATTTTTAAAATGGTAAAGAATAGATGTTTTTCCAAAGAAGATACAAAAATGGTCAGTAGGCACGTGAAAAGATGCTCAACATATGTGGTCACTACTAAGGAAATAGAAATCAAAACCACACTGAGAACCTCCTCACATCTGTATTAAAAGAGACAGCCAATAAAAAATGTTGGCAAGAATGTTTGGAAATTTGAAGGCTCAGACATTGCTGATGATAACGTAAAATAACTCAGCCACTTTGAAGTATCGCAATTCTTCAAAGAGTTAAATATACAGTTACCACACGCTTTAGCAATTCTATTCCTAGGTATATACAAAAGAGGATTAAAATACATCCACAAAAAAAAGTCTGTACATGAGTGTTTATAGCAGCATTATTTGTAAAAGCCCCAAAGTGGACACAAACCAGATGTCCTTCAACTGACGAATGGATAAACAACTGTGGTATATCCATACAAGGAAAATTATTTGTCCATAGAAAAGAATTAAACACTGATACATACTATTTTGGATGAATCTTGAAAACATGGTAAGTGAAATGAAATATCAAGAAAAGACAAATTAGAACTGAAAGGACAGGGTGACTGTAAAGTTTGTGTGCAATTTAAATCAATTGTTGTTGGGGCCTGGGGAATAGGGAATAGAAATTGATTGCTAACGTTAAGGGGTTTCTTTTTGGGGTGACGAATTAGAATTAGTGGAACTTTGGAATGAGTTAGTGGTGATGAGTATATAACTTTGTAAAAATACTAAAATCACCAAATTGGGTGCTCTATAATTGTGAATTTTCTAGTATGTGAATTGTATCTGTGATCTAAACATAAATGATAACAATCTCAGAATTTTATTTTTTATTTTTTTGAGACAGAGTCTCAAGCTGTCACCCTGGATAAAGTGCTGTGGCATCACAGCTCACAGCAACCTCCAATTCCTGGGCTCAAGCAAGTCTCCTGCCTCCACTTCCCAAGTAGCTGGGACTATAGGCACCCAACACAACGCCCAGCCATCTTTTGGTTGCAGCCACCATTGTTGTTTGTCGGCCCGGGCTGGATTTGAACCCACCAGCTCAGGTGTATGTGCTGGCACATTAGCCCATTGAGCCACAGGCACCAAGCCAAGCTCAGAATTTTAAATGCTTAACTTAAGAAATCATCAGAGAATCAAGGAGTGGCCATAACTTAGACAGAAAAATCTCTTATGAAAATTAAATTGTCTGATTTTCGGGTGGTACCTGTGGCTCAGTGAGTAGGGCACCAGCCCCATATACCAAAGGTGGCGGGTTCAAACCCGGCCTCGGCCGAACTGCAAAAAACAAAAAACTAGCCAGGCGTAGTGGTGGACACCTATAGTCTCAGCTACTCCGGAGGCTGAGGCAAGAGAATCACCTAAGCTCAGGAGTTGGAGGTGAGCTGTGTGACGCCACAGCACTCTACCCAGGGCAATAAAGTGCGACTCTGTCTCTACAAAAAAAAAAAAAAAAAAATTGTCTGATTTTCTGCTCATTATATTCCAATGCAATTTTAATTTATAGATTCAGAGGGTTGAAAAAGAAAAGCCAATTTCTTTTTCTATTCCAAAGCCTCAGAGATAAAAATTATTGCTTAGAATTGTTTTTATTTTCAAAGTCTTCCATTAAGTCTTCTTAGCCAGACCTAGCAAACATAAGTGGCATTAACTTAGCCCATTGTTTCTGGTGTCCCCAAATTAGTCATCATTTAAAACATGTTTTAGAAATGTCAAAACAGAACAGGGTAGCTAAAAGAACAAAGCTGAAGACCAAAGACCACTGCACTGAGAAGCTATTTGGGTCTGGTAGCTAGTCCATGGGACAGACAAGAGATACATGGACTGGAAACCTATTAGCTCTTGAGGGGATTATTTGCCAAAAAGTTACAATTCTGCCTACAAAAGCCCGTGATAATTCAATGTCCCAAGCACCAAAGAGTTCCAATGTTAATCCAAATAATAAATAGAAGAAAAACTTGGCTTCTTTTTCATTTTATGGTCAAAAAAAGTAAATAAAAATTCCATTATTCCCCTCTAGTATTTCAAATGGATATTTCTGGATTTAGAAAAACATTGTCCTAGACAGAGTGTCAGTAAGGTAACAATATCTTAACAATAAGATGTCTACATCCTTCAAACAGGAGGTTGAATTCCAATTAAGTAAATGGCTTTTTTTCTTTCCTTTTCTCAAAAACTGGAAATACATGCCAAGCCCACACCACTGTACTGTCTTTGTGACACATCATGAACTAGATTCTACCTATCACTTTAACCACTTAGGCATAAACTGACTCTTTTAAATCTTGGTTAAATTTTGAACTAATATTTAACAGGTCTAAAAGTGATTTTGGTGAGTTAATACTCCCTGTCCATTGAAAGTATGAAATAGGAATAAATTACTCCACACCATGAAAATAGCATAGTTCAGTCCTGAATGAAGTTAGCCATTAAAAAAGAAAAAAAAAAATATTCCCCACAACGTTCCCAAGTCTCCTTTACACCACAAGTCAGCTATTAAACAAAACACAGAAATGATAGAGAAACCTTTTTGGAGTGGGTGTTAGCAGCTGTTAGCCAAGCAAATACTTTTTAAAAATAAAAATAAAGGGGGACCCTACTAATGCTTTTACCAGACAACTAATAGAGACAGAAAAGGGTTCCTGGCCAAATAGTGACGGCAGGAGGACTTTAGATATATTTGTCAAAATGTTGCAGTGAGAAGGGCCAAAGGTCAAAGATATGTTTTGCCAAAACAGTCTTCACGCTACCCTGTCTGGATGTTGACTAGCAACCGGGTAGCAGGTAAAGATTTTCTTTTTTTTTTTTTTTTTTTAATAATTTTATTGAATTATAATTCTGTACATTGGTGCAATCATAGGGCACGATTCATATACATTCAGAAATATTTTGATCGTGCTGTTACAGATAGCCTTCATGGCATTTTCTTGATCACTATATAAAGACACTGATACTCTACCTTTAATAAGTTTCACCAGTACCCTGCTAAGATGCACCGTAGGTGTGATCCCACTAATTGCCCTCCCTCCACCCATCCTCCCCCCT
>CAUYON010089018.1:0-43582 GCA_963573935.1 Arctocebus calabarensis
GCCCTTTTTTTAAGACAGAGTCTCACTATGTCACCCTCAATAGAGTGCTATGGTGTCACAGCTCACAGCAACCTCAAACTCTTGGGCTTAAGCAATTCTCTTGCCTCAGCCTCCCAAGTAACTGGGACTACAGGCACTTGCCACAATGACCAGCTATTTTTTTGTTGCAGTTGTCATTGTTGGTTAGCTGGCCCCAACTGGGCTTGAACCTGCCAGTCTTGGTGCTTGTGGTTAACGCCGTAACCA
Organism: Arctocebus calabarensis; assembly: GCA_963573935.1. Lineage (NCBI taxonomy): Eukaryota > Metazoa > Chordata > Mammalia > Primates > Lorisidae > Arctocebus > Arctocebus calabarensis. The sequence goes on from CAUYON010089018.1 coordinate 247, forward strand.
CTATGCTATAGGCACCGAGCCCCAGTTATCTTTTTCTTATTAATTTATAGTTTGATTCCAATATAATTTATCTTTTTTTAATCTGTTGATGTGTGTTTTATGGTCCAGAATGTGGTCTAGCTTGGCGAAGGTTCCATATGAGTTGGAGAAGGGTGAGTATTTTCTGGCGTGGGAGGAAGCTGTCTGCAGACACCCATTACAGGCTGATGGTGCTGTTCAGTTCACTTCTGTCCTTATTGATTTTCTGCCGGCTGGATCTGTCCATTTTTTTTTTTTTTTTTTTTTTGAGACAGAGCCTCAAGTGTCGCCCTGGGTAGAGTGTCGTGGCATTACAGCTCACAGCAACCTCCAATTCCTGGGCTCAAGCGAGTCTCTTGCCTCAGCCCCCCGAGTAACTGGGACTATAGGCGCCCAGCCACAACGCCCAGCTATTTTTTTTTGTTTGTTTGGGTTGCAGCCCTCATTGTTGGTTGGCGGGCCCAGGCTGGATTCGAACCCGCCAGCTGAGGTTTACATGGCTGGCGCCTTAGCCCGTTGAGCCACAGGCGCCGAGCCTGGATCTGTTCATTTTTGATAGAGGGTGTTGAAGTCTCCAACTCTGATAGTGGATTCATCCGTCTTTCCTTGCAGTTCTCTCAGTCTTTGCTTCGCAATTGTGATGCTCTGTTGTTAGGTGTGTGCATATGAAGGATTGTTATGTCTTCCTGGAGAACTCATTATGCCATGCCCCTCTCTATCTTTGATAACTTTCCTTCCTCTGAGGTCAGCGTCAGCTCTGTTTGAAATTAATATAGCTATTCCCTTTTCTTTTAATTAGTGTTCACATGGAATATTTTCTCCATTCATTTACTTTTTTTTTTTTTTAAGACAGAGTCTCACTCTGTTGCCCTGGGCAGAGTGTCGTGACGTCAACCTAGCTCACAGCAACCTCCAACACTTGGTCTCAAGTGACCCTCTTGCCTCAACCTCCTAAGTAGCTGGGACTACAGGCACCTGCCACAATGACCAGCTAATTTTTCTATTTTGACTAGAGCTGGGGTCTCACTCTTGCTCAGACTGGTCTCAAACTCCCGAACTCAAGTGATCCTCCTGACTTGGCCTCCTAGAGTGCTAGGATTACAGGCATGAGTCACTGTGTCCAGCTTTTTTTTTTTTTGTAGAGACAGAGTCTCATTTTATCGCCCTTGGTAGAGTGCCGCAGCATCACACAGCTCACAGCAACCTCCAACTCCTGGGCTTAGGCGATTCTCTTGCCTCAGCCCCCCGAGTAACTGGGACTATAGGCGCCTGCCACAACCCCCAGCTATTTTTCTATTTTGCAGTTCAGCTGAGGCCGGGTTTAAACCCAACACCTTTGGTATATGGGGCCAGCGCCCTACTCGATGAGCCGCAGGCGCTGCCCTTCTTCTTCTTCTTTTTTTTTTTTAATATAGGATCTCAATCTGTTACCTAGGCTAGAGTGTAGTGGTGTGATCATAGCTCACTGTAACTTTGAACTCCTAGAATCAAGTATCCCTCCCACCTCAGCTTCCCAAGTAGCTAGGACTGTAGGTATACACCACCACACCTGCCTAAGTGTGGTATAATATTTAAATAATTTTAAATATTTTTGTAGCGATGAGGTCTCACCCAGGTTTGTCTTGAACTCCTGACCTCAGGCAGTCCACTTGCTTTAGCCTCTCAAAGTGCTGATTACAGGCATCGTGCCTAGCCCATTCATTTACTTTTGATATATATGTCTTATATTTAAAGTAGGTTTCTTGTAGACAATATATAGTTGATTCTGTTTTTTATATATATATATTCTGATAATCTGTCTTTTATTTTATTTTATTTAGTTTTTTGAGACAGAGTCTCAAGCTGTTGCCCTGTGTAGAGTGCTGTTGCATCACAGCTCACAGCAACCTCTCCTTCCCAAGTAGCTGGGACTACAGGTACCTGCCACAACATCTTTTTTAGTTGTAATCATCATTGTTGTTTGGCAGGCCAGGGCTGGATTTGAACCTGCCAGCTCAGGCGTATGTGGCTGGCGCCTTAGTTGCTTGAGCCATAGGCGCCGAGCCAATCTCTGTCTTTTAGTTGGCACATTTAAACCAATGACATTCAAAATGATTATTGATGTCATTGCATTATAGCTACCTTTTACTTATTTTTTACTGTTTTCTCTTTGTTGTCCTAGTTCTTTATTCCTTTTCTTAGTTTTTTAAGAGATGAGGTCTGTCTCTGTCACCCAGGCTTGAGTGCAGTGGTGTGATCATAGCTCACTGGACTCAAGCAATCCTCTTGCCTCAGCCTCTGAGTAGCTAGAACTGCAGCTGCGAGCTACCATATTGACCTATGTATTCTTATTTTTGCCTTTCACTCTTTCTGCATTCTCTAGTTTCAATTGATCATTATATATGATTCCATTTTCTTGCCTCTCTTAGCATATTAATCATGTTTCTTTTAAAAAAAAAATTTAGTGGTTGCCCTAGAGTTTACAATAAACATTCACAACTAATCTGAGTCCACTCTGAAATAATATTGTACCATTTCATGGATAGTAAAACATCAGACTGGACTTTCAACTAATGCGATAAGACAAGAAAAGGGTCTACAGGACATATAGACCCAGTAAGAAAAATAAAAGCTTTGTTCACTCATGACATGCCTGTCTAAATCCAAAGAATCAACAAAAACAAACAAGAACAAGAACAAAATTTCCTGAAACTAATAAACAAATATAGCCAGACTACATGACACATAGTTAACATACACAAGTGAACTGCTTTACTACATACCAGCAATGACAATTGGAATATGAAATAATAAACACAATATCATTAATATTAACATCAAAAATAAGGCAATACTTAGGAATGAACCTAACAAAGTATGTATAAGATCTATACAAGAAAAACCATAAAACTCAGATGAAAGAAATCAAAGAAGATCGAAGTAAATGGAGATATATCCCATGTTCATGAACAGCAATACTTAATACCAGTAAGCCATCAGCTCTTCCCAACTGGATCCATAGATTCAACACAATCTACACCAAAATCCCAGCAAGTTTTCTTGTGTATGTCACCTAACTGATTCTGATGTAACAAAGATTACATGGAAAGGCAAAAGACCCAGAATGGCCCATACAGTAGTGAAAATCAGAGACATGGCACTCCGTGACTCCAAAACTTACTATGAAGCCCCAGTAATGGAGACAATGTGGTATTGTTGAAAGAACAGATAGACCACTAGAGTAGAACAGAGTGTCTAGAAACAGACACAAGATCTTGACAACAGATCTTGACAAAGGACCACAAGAAATCAATGGAGGAAGGACAGTCTTTTCAACAAATGGTGCTAGAACAATTGGACATCTATATAAAAAATGAAACAGATCTTACACCTTTAACAAAACTTAACTCAGAATGGATCACAGATGTAAATGTAAAACACAAAACTACAAAACGTCTAGAAGACCACAGACGGGAAGGTTGAGGTGACCTTGGAATTGGTGGTAAGTTTTTAGGTACAATACCAAAAGCATAGTCTGTGAAAGGAAGCATCAATATGTTTATTAAACTCACTGGACTTTATTTAAAGTTTAAAACTTCTGCTCTGCAAAAGATGCTGTTAAAAGAATGCAAAGACAATCCACAGTCTGAGAGAAAATGTTTACAAAACACATCTCTGATAAAGGACTTGTATAGAAAATATTCAAAGAACTCTTAAGATTCAACAATAAGAAAACAAAGCATCTGATTAAAACATGGGCAAAATATCTGAACAGACACCTCACCACAGAAGATAAACAGATGGCAAACAATCATGTGAAAAGATGTCCAACATTTTTTTTTTTGAGACAGAGCCTCAAGCTGTCACCCGGGATAGAGTGCCGTGGCTTCACAGCTCACAGCAATCTCCAATTCCTGGGCTCAAGCGAGTCTCCTGCCTCCACCTCCCAAGTAGCTGGGACTACAGGTGCCCGCCACAATGCCCGGCCATTTTTTGGTTGCAGCCGTCATTGTTGTTTGGCGGGCCCGGGCTGGATTCAAACCCACCAGCTCAAAGATACATGGCTGGCGCCTTAGCCCGTTGAGCCACAGGCGCTGAGCCAAGATGTTCAACATTATATGTCATCGGGGAATTGCCATTAAAGTAGCAATGGGATAGCAAACATACCTATTATAATGGCAGAGGCCCCAAACACCGGCAACACCAAATGTTGGCAAAGACATAGAGCAACAAGAAGTCTCATTCACAGTGGAGGAAATGAAAAATAGTACAGCCTTTTCGAGGACAGCTTGGCAGTTTCCTACAAAGCTAACACATGATGGGCTTAGCACATGATCCAGCAATCGCGTTCCCTGGTATTTATCCACACGAGCTGCAGACTTACACCCCCCAACAAAACCTACACACCAGTTGGAAGGAATGGAGATGTTCTTTGGTAGGTAAATGGATAAGTAAGCTGTGATACAGTTTATTGCTGTCAGTAATAAACAAAAATGGGCTATCAAGTCATGAAAAGATAGAGAAGCCTCAAATGGATATTATTCGGTGAAAGATGCCAGCCCGAAAGGCCACATACTGGCTGATTACAACCGTGTGACACTTGGAACAGGCAGAGCTATGGAGTCAGTAAAATATCAGGGCTCTGAGGGAGGAAGGAGGACAGGTGGTGACAGAGGACCTTTTGGTGAAACTCTCTGCCAACCCCTTAACAATGGATATGCAAATCCCATAAAATGTACAACACAGCGAACCCTAATGTACACTGCAGAATTCACTTAATAATTGTGTAGCAGTATGGCTTCATCAATTATAACAAATGTACCACACTGTGCACGATGCTAATAACCTAAAAATGGGGAGAGAGGGAGAGAGAGAGAGAATGAGAATATGGAGGGGTTTATGGGAACGCTTTGTACTATTTGTTCAATTTTCTATAAACCTAAGATTTCTCTAAACGATTGTCTATTTATTTTAAAAAGTCAGCCCATAAGGGCATTTATGTATTCCCAAATGTGCTATGAAGACGAGATACCCCTGTACAAATCCACACAACACAGGAGAGAAGAGGGTGGAGAAATCGGGCAGGTGAAATGCCAAGGGGGGAGGTTGTTGCTTGTTTAAACTGTGACCCCTAACTCTGGTGAAGGTGCAGTAAGTCAGCCTCTTACGCATTCCCAGAGAATCAAAAACTGGCAGAACCTTCTAGAACCAATTCAAGGACAGCTACCTTTGGCTGTTCACATCAAAGATGTCATTTCCCTGCTTGATCAGCAAAGATTTTTAGATAATCATATTAAATCCTAAGGAGGGAGGGTGGCGGGAGGCTCAGACTCCCTGGTGGCGTGATGTGAGTCTTCTTATTTTGGAAAACAGCAGGGATTGTATGGATTGGGGGCCTTTGTGAGGTTAGCCCTGTGACCCTATGATTCCCCTTAAGGCATTTTAAGAAATTCAACTATTTGTATAAAACAATTCCTGTGATGCTGGTGACTGAGAGAAACTGGGATCCCACAAAATTGGGCAGCTGGATTTTTTTGAGTTGCCAGTATCTTTCAAAGTCTCCCACATAAGCAGGTATTAATTTTGCAGCTGGGCAAATGCCTTACAGAATATGCTCTTTGCTAGGTTCTGAGTCGGGAACCTGTTGTACGTGGTGCGTTTCACTCCAGGGAAAGCAGTGCGAGGCAAATGACCAATGGGAAAGGGCTGTGGCTTAGGAATCGCTCCTTGGAGCATCACATGGCTCCTGGGGACACACTAGCATAGCCTAAGTGCCTAGACCAAACTAAACCCTTAGAGAGGCACTAGAAGGAATGACCCCAAAGTTAGGCATTTCCCTGTTTAGGAGGTAGGGTTCTTCTACTTTTCCTGTGTTTTTCACTATTTCTTTTTTTTTTTGAGACAGAGTCTCACTTTGCCACCCTCGGTAGAGTGCCATAGTGCCACTGCTCACAGCAACCTCAAACTCTTAGGCCCAAGCGATTCTCCTGCCTCAGCCTCCCAAGTACCTGGGACTACAGGCACCTGCCACAATGCCCAGCTATTTTTGTTGTTGTTGTTATTGTATTTTTTTTGTTTTTTTTGAGACAGAGCCTCAAGCTGTCGCCCTGGGTAGAGTGCTGTGGCATCACAGCTCACAGCAACCTCCAATTCCTGGGCTCAAGCGAGTCTCTTGCCTCCGCCTCTCAAGTAGTTGGGACTACAGGCGCCCGCCACAACACCTGGCCATTTTTTGCAGTCATCTTTTGCAGCCATCTTTGTTGTTTGGCGGGCCCGGGGGCTGGATTCGAACCCGCCAGCTCAGGTGTACGTGGCTGGCGCCTTAGCCCGTTGAGCCACAGGCGCCGAGCCCGTTGTTGTTATTGTTGATTAGCAGGCCCAGGCCAGGCTCGAACCTGCCAGCCCCTGTGCATGTGGCCAGCACCCCAACCACTGAGCTATGGGTGCTGAGCCAATTTTTTCTTTTTTTTTAAGTCAGAAACTCTGCCTGGGTAGAGTTCTGTGGCATCAGCCTAGCTCCTAGCAACCTCAAACTCTTGGATTCAAGTGATTCTGTTGCCTCAGGCTCCTGAGTGGCTGGGACTATAGGCACCAGCCACAGTGCCAGCTAGTTATTCTATTTTTAGTAGAGATGGGGTCTTGATCTTGCTCAGGCTGGTCTCAAACTCCTGAGCCCAGGATATCCACCTGCCTTGCCCTCCTAAAGTGCTAGGATTACAGGAGTGAACCACCATGCCCAGCCTTTTCAACTTTTCTTGAATAAGTTTATTACTAATTATATAATGGGACAAGGTGACAAAGCCAACCACCCTACCTGCCTCCTTCAGTCTCTGACTCGGGGTAGATGCTGCTTGGTCAATTGAGGGTCAAGGTGAGCTCAACTGGCCTCTCACCGGCCAGGGTCTTGCAGCCCCAGTTGGCAGAGGCCAATGGGCTATGAAACCCACTCTCACAGATACCCTGGGGGCTCCAGGGGAGCAGGGCGCTCCACCGAGCTGGATGAGCTACCCCAGGTGAGTGGACAAGCCCCACCAAAACAGGAGGCAGGAGATGTGCAGGCAAACTGGCCGGGAACTCCTGGAGAGGGACACAGCACTGCCACACCAGAAAACCACCTGAGGGAGGGAAAGCCCAGCCTCAGAAGTCCACTAAAGACACATGTTTTAGGCGGTTTTGGAGTTGGCAGATTGGCTTTGAGACAGCCCTTGGGTTCGGAGGAGCTGCACACCTTCAGCTCTGTCTAGGCGGGCCCTGCCTTGCCCTCGCCTGCCCATCTTCTGCCAGGGAGGTCCTCTCGCAAATGCCCCTACCCAGCTGCAGCTAGTTACCTGCCAGGCTTCAAGGAGAACCTGCAGCTTGGCCATCCTCCTGATGAGAGCTGAGAGCTGGTCCTGGGGCAGCTGGCTAGCCGGCTGGCACCAGAAGCCCTGCAGCAGGGAGCTGTTGGCCCTGGGCAGACAGGGGGATAGGGTGAGGGGTGGGGCAGCCAGAGGGACTGGTGCAGATTGCAGAGGCAGGGGGGAGGTCAGGATCAGCTGCCTCCCAGCAGAGAGGGTCTGAGAACAGGAAGTACCTGAACACAAGCAGATCCTGCTTCATTCATGCTCACGCCTTCCTACGTTTACCCCTCGCAGAGCACCCTGTGGGGCCAGGCTCCTCTGCCCAGACTCTGGGACCCTTTGAGGCCCAGCCCCAGCTCTGAGCTTGGGGGCTCTGCACAAACCCCCACCTGCTGAGGGATTTTGCAGACTCAGCCTCTGCACCTGCTCTGGCCACAGGCAAAGCTATTTCCCTGGCCTTCCTACACTGTGACTCCAATTAAACCTGAACACAGAAGGTCTCAGGTGCCACTCAAGACCTGTCTCTGCCTGACTAATCACCTGATTGATCAATCAACCTATCTAAGCTGAGTCTAGGTACGAGACTGCAGACAGTAAGAGGAAAGGACCATCTCCCAGCTGGGTGTCCAAGCCTCCAGGCAGCAGCAGCAGGGCCCAGAGCCTGAGGGGAGGCATGGGAGCTCAGCCCAGCCAGTATGGCCAGGCCAGGACTGTGAGTCTCCACTAGCCTCTAGTGTCTAGCTCTGCTGCAACGGTGGCAATCACCTGGGGACCTGCTCCTGGCCATACGATTCCACAGCAGGATGCTGGACTCTCTGGTCATCTCAGGGTCTGGTTGGGAAGTGACCTTGGAGATAGGGCTAGGCCCCTGCAGGGTTGTGCCTGGACCCTCATGGCAGACCCTGGAAATGGTCCCTCCCAGGAACCCTCCTCTTCCTTCCTTCTTCCTCTGCCACAGAAAACACTTGGTGTGCAGACCTGCAACTGCAGGAGGGCTGGGCACTCACCTGGCCCATAGGTCGGCCCCGCTGGCATCCAGCCCTCCCTGGGGACGGGAGCAGTGGGCAGTAAGGGACAGGGACAGGAGGAGAGCCAGGCCGAGGCCTGCCAGGGCACCTGGAACAGAGAGACCCCTGAGGGCCTGGCTGGAGGAAGCCTCTGGGGCCACAGGGGTCTGATGGTGCACACACGCCGGGCTGTGTGTGTATGTAACAGCATACACATACATGGTGTACACACACGTCCACCAGTGCGTGCACGAGTGTCTGCCAGCGTCCTTGCATGTGTGTGAAGGTGTGTGCACCTGTGTAAACTCCCTCTTCCTCCAGCCACATGCCCGTGGCTCTGTGCCCTCAGTCTGAGCCCTGCGATCCCTGAAGTAGAGGGCCCAGGGGTCGGGCTGCCTCCCAGGGCCCCAGTTGCTCAGCCTCTAAAGTGAGGTTATAGCCAGGCCTGCCAGCAAGATTTGGGGGCTTGGCCCATGTTCCTGCTTTGTAAACCCTGCCCTGGAGATGGGAGTTCAGGTCCAAGGGAGCCCCCTTATCTTATGGGCCCTGGACAGACCACTTAGAAAAATCAAAAGGTTCCCACAGAGGGGGTGTCAGCTCTAGCAGAAGTTGGCCATGGCCCACATAGCTCTTTCCATGGTCTCCTGAGCTGCTGGACCAGAGAGGACAAGGCACTGGGCAGCCCCATAGGTCCCTACCTAGGAGCTCTGGGGGGCTCTGTGCGCCTCACACCTTGCCTTTCCCCCTCTGGCTACACCCTTGCCTTGTCTCTGACTTGTAACTGTGAGAATCCTGGCCCCACAGCAAGGGCTGTGTGCACCATGCCTGTTGGCACCCGGCTGCCCTTCATGCTGGGCAGGGGCCTACCCTCCTCTTGCCCCTTGCTGGGGCAGGCCCCTGAGTGTGGGCTCAGGGGAGCTAGTGGCTAGAGCCCTGAGTACCCCCAACTCTGCACCATGAGGCCCAGGGCACCCCTTCCGCGAGGAGGTGCTGTCTCACCCACTCTGGGGCACACACCTATGTGGAGGAGCAGGCTTGTCATCTTGGCTGAGATGTCCAGGGCAGAAAGGCACTGGGGCCACAAGCAGCAGGTCCAGGACTAGTGGGTGAGGGGGGCAGGGGGTGACCCAGGCTGACCCCCTTCCCTCTGCCACCTCAGCCTGCAGTGAGAGAGAGGCCCAAGGTCTCTGAGGATGGCCCTGGGCTAGAGCTGCAAGGTATCTCCTGTTTGGAGAGGGAAACAGCCCCACAAAACAACAGTCTTCCGAACAAAGGAGAGAGAGTGGGGGGGCAAGTCTAGGCTTCTTATCACAGGTCAGGACTCCAGGGACCTATGGGGCTGGCTGCATCTCCAATTAACAGATCACCGGATAAAGAGCAAATCCCCTGGGGTGGGGCCTGGTGAGCCCCTCATCCTGTTCAGGGCAGCCCCAGCTCACTCCACACCCAGGCAGTGGGCAACTCTGTCACAGAAACCCAGCCCCAGCATCTGGGGGTGACAGCCACAAGCAGCCTTGGCTGCCCTGGGAACAAGAACTATGAGGCTTGAGGGAGCTGTGAGGTGGGGTGGGGGGAGACAGGGCCTGGCCAAGGTGGCAGGATGGCCACGTGCTGCTGCCTCCTCCTGGGCACAGCTGTGTGCACCTGATGGCCTTCGGCCCCTCTGGGCCTCTGGATTTGTGTGACCTCCAAGTGGAAGACAGGGAGGTCACCCCAGGCAGAGGAGTTGAGGCTAGGGGGAACTCAGCCACCTGCCCAGGGCTGTGTAGGGGCCTAGTATCAAAGCCCAGAACCCACGGACGGGATGTTCTCTTACCCAAGCAGAAATACCGTCTGTGGAATGGGGAGGTGCCACCCAGGCTGGGGGCAGCTGCTCCGGGCCACACTACTGTAGTTGGGTGCAGGGAGCTGTAGACCAAGTGTGCCAGACGCAGAGGTCAGCCAGTGCTGCCAAATACCAGGGTGCAGGCGCAGCCGCTAGGGTCCCTGCTCACCTCCATGTCTGGCTCAGCAAGTGCAGGAGACGGCAGTGACTCCCTCCAGGCACCCTGTAGGGGAGGGGCCTGGGCAGGGGCAGGTGACACCATGTGTCAGCCCCTAAGGGCCCTGGTGCAGCGGGCACGGGCACCTGCTCCCTGGCCCCATGGGAGCAGAGGCTGAGCTCACAGCTGGCAGCTGCTCAGCACACACCCCCTCACCGGGGCCTGGAGAGGTGCCTGTGCCAGTGTCTGCGTCTGTACAGCTGCGCGCACCTGCACCTCAGTCCCGGGGAGCTGTGCACCCAGGAGCACTGACACATGTGCTGAGCCCCTGTGTGTGTCCCCAGGCAGGGACATCAGGCACACACAGACCCACTGTAGGGGCTGGCCCTAGTGAGGCCTGTGGTCCTCTGTGCATGCACATGGGTATGCACCATGGGCAGAGAGGATGTGTATGGGCACGTGCCAGGGGCAGCCTCGTTGGCAAATAAGGCCAACACAAAGCCCTGTCCCCACTGAGGGCCCTGGTTAGCTCGAGTTGCAGCCACTTCCTCAGGGATGCCACTTACTGTGAGTCTGGGGGCCGGGCAAGGTGGAAGGTGAGACAGCAGGAGGGCCCAGTGGGCCTGCAGGGGACAGAGCTAGGGTGGCCTGACTCATCCGCTTCCTGTCTAACTCAGGATGGGCCTCAAAGGGCCTCTTGGCCGAACACAGTGACTTTAACAGCTGCAGCAGCTATGGTGAGGAATAGTTAGGTCCCCAAAGTTTAGAGGGGCTGGGTCTAGGAGCAGGTTGGGAGATAGGGAGAGGGAACAGCCGCCTGGGCCCCAGGACGGACTCTGAGGCCTGCTGACTCCACCTCAAGCCCTGAGCACCTTGGCCAAAGACCAAGGGCTCACCAACGCTCTGGAGGCTGAAGGGTTTTGGGGAGGGGTGTCATGTGGTGAGAGTCTCTACCCACCCCAGCGCCCAGGCCCAGCTGGAGGAGACTCCTCACAGGTCAGCTGGGACACAGACAGCATGCTTGGCCTCTAGGGCAGCTGCAGCCCCAGGCTGGACAAGTTGCCACACCTCATCCCATGCTCTTCCACAGACCATCTTACTGGATCTGCCCTGTGATCCTTGGCTCAGCTGTAACCCTCATTTACAGGACAGGAAATGGTCCAGGGAGACTGAACGACTTCCTGAGGCCACCAGGTGGCCAGTGCCCAGTACCTGTGTGTTTCTGCATTGCCATGCCATGCTTCGTTCGTTCCTGCCTCTGTTGTCTGAGGATGGCCCCTCGTCCCCCTCATCTGGTACGTACACCCTGTGTAGCCATACTCACACCCATGGAGCCTTGCCACCCCCCAGCTGGCAGGTGGGGTGGGTGGAGCTCATGTCTGGAAGCCTCAGATCAGGAGAAGCATCCTACCTAGCAGAGAGGTGAGGGTTGCCAATAGGTGGTGGTCAGAGAGGTCTTTGGGTCCTAGGAGACCACCAGGAGCCACAGGCATCTTTGAGGGGAGGACAGATGGGTGAGAGGGTGCACCAGAGGCAGAGCCTTCCCCAGGACCCCCTGCCTCCCTCCTACCTTCCCATGTGTTCTCTCTGGCTCCACAGGCTCACTCTCCAGCCACACCTGGCTCAGTGCTCTGCAGCCAGCTATGCCCATCCTGTGCTCTCAGAGCCATACCCTGTGTACTAGGGTCCTCCTCAGGCCCCGAGCCCCTGGCTGACGTCTTGATACCACCCAGGGGCATCTGGCACTTGGTGGCTAGTGGGTGCCCACAGCAGAGCAGTGATATAGAGGCAGCTCACCCTGAAGGTTGGGGAAGGGCCGTGGCCACTGTAGCTCCATCTCCAAAGTATCTGGAGGATGGGCAATGTGGTGGCACCAAAAAGGGACCTAGGGAAAAATGGTTCACTCTGTCCTGGTATGAAAAGCTGCCTCCTGAGGTCAGCCCTGAGGGAGCCATGAGCGACCCATCTTCCTTCATATGGCAAACTGCTGTGGGTGAGGGAGCTTCCTGGGGGAAAGAAGGAAGGGATGTCTGGTAGTCTCTGTCCAACTCCAGCTCCTGGAACTTTAGAGAAGTGCCTAGGTTGGGAAGCAATGGAGCTCATCACCTCAGAGTCCCGGGGGGCAGGGACTCAGGACCTGCATGTTAGATCAGCACTATGTAGGATGGTGCCCAGGCAGCTGTGAGAAGGCGGGAATGTGCCCTGCGGGGCCTGGCATGTTGAACACTGGAAGGGGCTGGGTGTGCCAGACAGAGTGGTCCAGGATGAGGCCAGCTGGGTGCTCCAGGGTTCAGGGCTAGGAGGGCTAGAGGTCTTCCAGGTGAGCTAACTCAGCTTTTGTCCCTAAGCCAGGAGGGCAGGGTGCTCGGTGCCAGGAAGAGCAACATGTCAGCTGCTAGGACCATGATGTCCATTCTGAGTTCTGCAGGGTGGTGGCCTCTTGGCCAGACAGCTCATGACTGCAGGGACAGGGCTACGATGGGTCTATGTGCCCAAATCTGTCCTCCAGAACCACCTACTTCAGAAACACTCATGGTCACTTTCAGGGCCAATCACTGAGCATTTATTTTGAGTTCTTAAGGCCCAGCACAGGCAGGCAGAAAAAGGGGAACCAGCCAGCTTATGGCTCCTAAGCTAGGGCCCTGAAGGCAGAGAGCAGCAGGCAGTGGCTGAGTAGGAACCAGGCAGGGGTGAGTGGCAGGAACTTAGGATGAGGCTGGCAAGGCCCTGAAGGAGAAGTGGCACCAGCAGCAGGTCTGGATGGGCAGGTGTGCACTCCAGGGTTTCTGCTGCTCCTGACGGACCCCTGCACTGACTGAAACCAAGTACCAGCCCCAAGCTCAAGATCCAGGTGGAGAAGGGTGAGGCCTGAGAGCAGAGTTCAGCAAAAGCAAAGGCACAAGGCAGGTCTGGGCACAGCAGGCAGACCCCTGCCGGGCAGGGGAGGGTCAGGGTCTGCAGGAGGAGAGACAGGGTGAGATGGTCAAAGAAGAGCCTTTGGAGCACAAGGACCAGGGGTCTGGGGCTGAGGCCCAGATGATGAGGCCAGAACAGCCATCTCCAGCCTCTCTAGGGTGAGGAGCCCACTGAAGTGCAAAGGCTAGCCCAGACTCTGGTTGTACCTCTCCTAGTAGGTAAGTCTGGGCAGGTTTATAAAATGGAAGCCCCTGGGATGAAGCTTCAGAGCCTATAGGAAAGAATGCCCTAGGTTTCCCCAGGGAACACTGGGAGGAGGGGCCCCCTATCAGCATCAGTCCCAGCTTCAGTGCGCCATTCTTGCCAAAGAGCATGGCTGCCTGGCGCCCTCTGCTGGACTTGCCAGCCCTTCCTGCAGGCCTGCCCTGGGCAGCCTGGTGGGCTCAATCCTCCTCCACCTTGACCAGGAGACACACCATCTTCGTCGGGATGGACCTAGGGCTCTGCCACATAGCCCCCAGGCCCCTGGGGTCCCAGCCCACCATCCCCTACTGTAGCCCAATGGGGCTTAGTTGTCCGGTTCCAGTGTCCACTCTGAGAGCCACTGTAGGCAAGAGGCTCGTTGTGCCTCGGTCTCAGGGGGATTGGTGCAGAGAGGTGGGGGCCGGCCTGGCCCAGGCAGGAGTACAGAGGGGCTGCATGGCCCAGGGCCCCTGTCCATGGGGTCAGGGTCAGGGGCGGCCCGTAAGGCCTGGACCAGTTGGTCAAGCGGCTGGACCAGGATGTGGGGGCTCCAACAGGCATCAAGGGAAGGCAGGAAGGGATCTGGAGTGCAGACCTCTATGCACTCAGCCTGTGTGGGGATGCGCAGGTAGAGGGCGTGCAGCATCATACGGAAAGGTTGGTCCTCCCGGCCTGCAGCCTGTCCGTAGGTCAGGTCACCCACCACGGGGTGGCCCAGGGCGCTGCAGTGAACCCGTAGCTGGTGTGTCCGGCCTGCGAGCAGGGAGGTGAGTCAGGCTGGAGAGATGCTCCACATGCACATCCCCTGCCTGGCTCACATCACAACCAGCAACTTCCCCCACAGGGGAACCTTGTGGCAACCCCCTGGAACGGGAGCCTCTCTGTCTTCCACTACAGACAAGAATGTCGGCACTCAGGTACATGAGGCTGCCTCCAGGGTCAGCAATGGCCAGACCAGGACCAGCACAGCACCTGGTGTGGCTAGAGAACCCAGGCCTGCAGGACACCCAGGGCTCAGACAAGAGCCAACAAAGGACTCTCATGGCAGGCGAAAAACTACAGGTTGTGGGGTTGAGAGCACAGGCTCTGCTCCACCCTGATGCTCAGAGTGACTCCAGCAGGCTCTTCCACCTCTGTGCCTGATTTTCCTTTTCTATATAAGTGGAGCAGTGTCCATGCTCACACATACCTGTAAGAGGCTTCAGTAGCACTTTGGAGACAGGGTCGCCTGCATATAGTCCATGTTCTAGGACCACTAGCTCCGTGAGGCTTGGCTTTGGGTTCTCACAACCTAGGGAGCAGACGGTAGGTGTGAAGGTCAGTGGGGCCTGCCCTGAGCCTGTCAATCCCAACTTAGGACTTTTGTCAAGTTGGCCCTGTCCATGCAGGTCCCCAGCTGGGCATGATGTGACCTTGGCTCCTGCCTGCCATACCCTGTGTGCCCTCGATGCACATGGTGTGGGCCCGGCCCTCCGTGCTGTTCCTGCCAATGGCGTAACTGATGGTCACCTGGCTGTCCTGGACATGCCCCCGAACCTGCAAGGCAGGAGGATCACACCCAACTCATGGGGGGCCAGCCCATCACTGCCAAAGAAACCACTTAATATCTGGTTGGCCACGTGGGGCACAGTGGATAGCTCGGCATCAAGGGGATTGCCCTAGCAGGCTGGGAGGCCTGAGTTCCCTTGGCCCACCCAGGACTTACTAGTGCCAAGTAGGCTTTGGTCACTCGTCGCTCCTTAAAGCATCTGTAAGCGCTGCCTGCAGCTGCCTTGTTCAGAGCCACACACAGTGCCCCGCTGGTGGAGAAGTCCAGCTGGTGGCAGAACCTGTGGCATGGCAGAGCATCAGCACTGGCCAGGCTGAGGGGCAGTGGCTTTCACTGTGGTGTCCAGCATCTGAGCCACCTCCGTGGACAGACACTGCTGAGAGCCCGCCTTTTCCCTGCCCTGCGTACCTGAACCCGTAGCAGGTGTCAGGGTCAGCCAGCTCAGGGAAGCGGTGCCGCAGCTGCTTCTGGAGGGTCAGGGTCTCCCGCCACGTCTTGCTGTCAATGCGCACATCCCAGTGTTTGTTCACCACCAGAAAGTCGCTGCTCCGGTACACAATGGACAGGTTCTCCACGCTGCCCGGCTCCATGACGGGCCTACCACCCAGGGTGGAAGTGTGTCCTGAGGATATGGGGGCACCTGGCCCAAAGGCAAGAACTTCATCACCCCCAGGGCTCCTGGTCTGAAGCCACGAGGTAAGCGTGCAGACCTACTGTGTGGGGGCACCCCTGTGCCCTCCATTCTCCAGGCCAGGCCAGGCCCAGGCCCAGGCGTCAGCGGGAATGGGGGCCTGGTGGAAGTCAGGGAGTCGGCCTGGTTCTGGCTGATCGTGATGGGCCCTTCCTGACCCGAACCTCAGAAACAGCCTTGTCCTCCAACAGTCGGTAGATCCTCCCGCCAAGTGTGGATGGTGACAAGGACCTTTCCCCGAGTGGGCAGAAGAGGGGCTGCCGCGGCCTCCACTGGCCCAGGCCTGCCCGGAGCGCCAGGTGCAGGTGCAGGCTGGGCCCCTTCTTATCCACCCACACGCCCACGCAAGTACTCCTCCCAGTGCCCGTCCGCATCCCCACTCAGTCTGACGTCCCACAGAGCCGGGAGGCAACGGGCCTGAGCCGCAACGGGCGGCTCCGATCTCTATCCGCGTCCCTGACCACTTGGAAACTCACCTGGCGCCGCGCCGCTCCCGGACTCTGCCTCCAGACCCCGCGTTCTCGCCGAGACCCACAGACCAAGCGACTGCCGCTCGGGACACGCAGCACCGCCTCTGTCCGTCCCTGCCTGCGCGCGTGGCCCCGCCTCCGCCCCGCCTTAGGGCCCTTCCCCGCCGCAGATGGGCGGTCGCACCCACCAATGGCAAGCGCCCCAGGGCCCTGGCTCCGCCTATTGGCAAAGACACGGCCCTGCCCGCGCACCGCTGACCAATAGCAAGCGCCGCTGGGCACGCGGGCCCTGGTTGGCGGAACCGGGAACGCACGGGGCGGGGCGGCGGCGGCGCGTGAGTCTGAAGCCGGCGGCTCGGCTGGCGGCGGGAACCGGCCCGGGCTGCCGGCCGCCATGGAGGACTATGAGCAGGAGCTGTATGGCGTCGAGGACGACTTCGACCAACAGTTCGCGGCTGAGCTCGAGGTGCTGGCCGAGCTGGAAGGTGGGTGCGAGCCTTGGGTTGTAGTTTGGCCCGGCCACGGTCTTTTCTGCCGCCCTTGCCCCGGGACGCTCTGCGGGGCTCTTCCGCGCTCGGGCCCGGCCTCTTTCCCTGCAGCACGGCGGGATCTGTGCCCTCGCCGCGGCAGTCAGGGAGGGCTGCTCGGAGGAGGAGAGACATCGGGAGGCGATAGAGACGGGGGCAGGGCGGGGTGGAGACAGGGCGCTCTAGCATGGCTGACCGGGACGCGCAGCCTGTGAGCGGGGCTGTCCCAGGACGCCTGCTGGGAATCTTCTCTTCTCGCAGGGACTTCGGCTCTGTCACCCTCCAGGCCCCCCCAGCCCACTGCGCGCCTGCCGCGTTTGATGTTTGAGGAGGCCATCGCTGGAGGGGACGCTGCCACCCATCCCTCGCTCTCTGGCTGTCCGGGGAAGCATAAGGGCCGTGCTAGCAAGAGGCGGGTGGATGAAAACTTCCAGAAGGACGGGCTCCTGCCCCCTAGTATGTCTGCCGGGTTGCTTAGGCATTGGGTGTGGGTGTGAGGCCTGCGAAGGGCTTCCTGCTCCCTCCAGATATCTCTTGTAGCCCCTGAAGTCAAGCGGCCCAGGCTGGAGGCAGTCAAGAGGCTAAACTTTGGGCCAGAGAAAATGGAGGAGACACCACTTTCTGACTCTCTGCCAAGGGATATCACCCCTCCAGCAAGTCCTGAGGTCCCCGCTGAGCTGTGGGGTGATGGGTGTGTGGTTTGGGTGTCCCACTTCATGTGTCCTATTCCCAGAACAAGGGCTGAGGGGGTGGGACCTGTGGGAAGGCTCCCGCCTGAGGACAGATCCAGGCGCTCCTGTCTTAGGGTGACAGGACTGAGCCTTGGTCCCTGCCCAGGCTTTCGGACACCTGTGCTGATGTGCCTCTCACGAGGGCCTCACCAGCCACCCGCAATCCTGTCCTGAGGCGGCCCCCTGTTCTGGAGGACTACATCAATGTGACATCCACAGGAGGCATACGAGCCTTCTTGGTGCTGCGTTCAGACCCCATGGGCACTGGGGTGGAGGTAGGTGCTTTGTGGCCACTCTTGCAGGGCTGTCCTTGGCCTTCTAATAAAGTGGGTGGGCCAGCACCACCTAGGAAAGGATCCTGGACCCCACCCAGAAGGGACTGTTGGGTTTGCTGACACTGAGGGGCAATGTGCACCCAGCCTGGGGCTGTGGGAGAGCAAAGCTCTTTTGGAGGACATAGCCTCCTTGTCCCCACCCTGCTGTGCCCCCAGTGTGGACTCTAAGGATGGGTGGTTCTGCCCTTTCTCTTCTTTCTCCTCTTTAAAGTTCCCCATTGAGCACCTCCTTTTCCTAGGGCTTTGATCAGACAGCCAGGTCTTTCTTTCTACTTCTCTTGGTTGGCTTATGTGGCAGAATCCCATCAGGGCTCTTGAGCACTGTTGGGGAACTATGGGTAATCCCTCAGCCTGACAGAGCCCAGAACTGACCGTTATACTTCCTTCCTCACAGAGCCCACTCCTTGACATCCGGTGGCGAGGCCGGGGCCAGCTGGACCTTCTGGGTGTGTCCTTTGCTTCCCTGAAGGAGCAGGTTGACAGTGAGGTAGGGTCTTAGGGGCTTGCTAGAGGGGACAGCATGGAGGTGACTGTCCCCCTGGGCCTGCCTGACCCAGGTCTGGTTTGCACAGCGACGGCAGTGGCTACTTGAGGAGGTCCAGCAGCTCTCAGATCCCCTGCGCAGGTGACTTGGGGGGCCCTTCGGTCCTGGGATCCTCGCTGGTTCTTAGACCAACCCCAGCTTGTGTCCCATGGGGTGTGGTTCCAGCATGGTCCCTGCAAGTGATCCGGTGGCTTAGGACACAATGTTCTCTAGTATTGGGCCAGAGGAGGAAGAGGCCAAGCTTGTAGAGGCTTCTAAGGAAGAGCCAGCTGAAAGCCAAGACGATGTCCAGCAGTGCCTCTGGGTGGATGAGTTTGCACCCCAGCACTACACGGAGCTGCTCAGTGACGACGTGAGGTTTTGTTCTCACTGAAGCGTGATGGACTTTCCCCGTTACCGGGAGGGAGAAACCTGGGCCCTAGCTGATCTTTGCATTGCCAGCCCACTGGGTTATGGGATTGGGGGAGGACTCTGGTCTGCCCTATGAGTCAAGACAGCACTTAATGATCTCCAAAAGCCTGCACTGAGGATGTGGGTAGGGAGGCTATGCCTCTGAAGCAGCTTCAGTTTCCCCCAGCCGCCAGGGGGGATCTGAGTCAGCACAGGGATGCCTGCTGCTGGTGACCTGTACCGTGCTGTGAGCTGAGCAAGTGTCCAGGACGTCCCCTGCCCCAAGCCTCTGTTCTCTCTTCTGCTATGACAGACACTGATGCTGGGGTGCCATGGCAGAGGGCAGGGGCCTCAAGGCCCAGGGGTTGGGGCTTGAGTTGTGGGGACAGAGGCCCTGGCATGAGGCCTGGCATCCCTGTCCACATCACAGGGCTCATGACAGCAGATCACGTGAGTATAGGCATGGATCTTTGGTGCCATTTGAGGCAGGGGCTTCCCTCAGGCTGTGGCTCCCTTCCCACAGTTCACCAACCGCTGCCTCCTCAAGTGGCTGAAGCTGTGGGACCTGGTAGTGTTTGGCCATCAGAGGTCTGCTCGGAAGCCCAGGCTCAATGCCCAGCCGGCCTGGGTCAGCAAGGAGACTACAGCCTCGGGCAAGTGGAAGAGCCACGAGCAGGTGGTGGAGGAGATGCTGGAGGCTGAGCTGGACCCGAGCCAGCGGCCCCGGCAGAAGGTGAGGCCTTGACTGTGCTGCAGGTTCTGCTGAACTAGAGGTTTTGTTTTCTTGGTAGCCAGTGCCATCACAGCCTCTGGGGGCTGCAAGGCACGTTTGCTTTCTCTGGAGAATACAGGTGACATCAGGGTTTTGGTGTGTAGTATCATAGATAAAGCTAATACTCCTCCAAGGGCTCTGCATCTCACTGGGGTGATCTGGGTGGACAGCACGTGGTACCAGCTGTGTTACTCATGCAGGACTTCTTTCTGTATCTGTGCAAAAGCACAGTGGGTTTCATTCCACTTGGGGGCTAGAGCAGGGCAGGGGGAGTGCCCAGCAGCCCCAGCCTCTGGGAGAGGATGTCCTGCCTTTGGCTGTGGGGCCAGGAGCTCCTGGGGACGTTGTGTATTGTACTCGTCTTTATCTGGGCTGCAGGTAGCGTTGCTTTGTGGGCCCCCTGGGCTGGGCAAGACCACTCTGGCTCATGTGATCGCACGGCATGCAGGGTACTCGGTAGTGGAAATGAATGCAAGGCAAGTGGTTCTTTTGTCTATCCTGATGTGTCCAATTGAATCTGGGTCAAGCCCCAAAACCTGAATGGGGTCTTTATATCTTGAGGGTGGGGCCAGGCCCTGAGCTCCGAGCCTATGACCTGGGTGGGGCATGTTCTTCAGGGCTCACTGAGTTGGGCAGCCATGTCCAGTAGTGCCCTTGTAGTGCAGATGCCAATTCCCACCAGGGACTTTTTAGCTGCCTAGGCTAAAGGCATGGTGCCCTGATGACTTCTCCCCGCCCTCCCTGCTGCAGTGACGACCGTAGCCCTGAAGCCTTCCGCACACACATTGAGGCAGCCACGCAGATGGAGTCGGTGCTGGGTGCTAGTGGGAGGCCCAACTGCCTGGTCATCGATGAGATTGATGGAGCCCCCACGGTGGGGCTCCCTGGTGCCTCAGGTGGGTGGGGAGGTGGGCAGATGGGCACTGGGGTTTTGGCTCACTGCACTCTCTGCTCCTTCTTGAAGGCTGCCATCAATATCCTCTTGAGCGTCCTGAACTGCAGGGGTCCACAGGAAGCAGAGCCAAAGGGTCCAACTGTACCCTTGGGTGGAGGCCGTCGGGGCCGGGCAGACGGGGCCCTCCTAATGAGGCCCATTATTTGTATCTGCAATGACCAGTGAGTGGGGCAGACTGGAGAGGACCCTTGTGCCCTTGGATAGTGGTATGGACTCTAGAGGTGCCTCTGGTGAGTGCACTGCTGTCCCCTTCCTCAGGTATGCGCCATCCCTGCGGCAGCTGAAGCAGCAGGCCTTCCTGCTCCACTTCCCACCGACACTGCCCTCCAGGCTGGTTCAGCGGCTGCAGGAGGTCAGTAGGGCGGGGCCTGGGCCCACGAAGCCACATGTTTGACTAGGAGGTAGGGATGTGGCCTGATTCCTCAGTGTCCCCAGCTGGCTCTGGGATATGATGGTAGAGAGCAACCCCTAGCAGGGCCAAAGCCAGTCCAGACACTGGGAGATGGGCTGCTCTTCATATTTCTAGGGAAGAGGGTTGTGGCCACAGGGTGGGGCTCTGAGGTGCTGTCCTGGCTGCTGCCCCAGAGCAGTGAGGGGTCAGCACCTGTGCCCTCCTGTGCAGATCTCCCTGCGGCAGGGCATGCAGGCTGATCCAGGTGCGCTGGCGGCCCTCTGCGAGAAGGCAGACAATGACATCCGTGCTTGCATCAACACCCTGCAGGTGGGCACACAGCAGGGTGGGCTGGGGGTTGGGTGCGTGGGGCTGCCTCTCATGCTCACCCTGTGTCCAGTTCCTGCACAGGCGGGGCCAGCGGGAGCTGAGTGTGCGGGATGTGCAGACCACACGTGTTGGCCTTAAGGACCAGCGCAAAGGGCTCTTCTCGGTGTGGCAGGAGGTCTTCCAGCTGCCTCGGGCCCAGAGGTAGGCAGCAGGCCAGGTCTGGTCTGTATATTCCTGGTGCCTGGAGCCCCAGGATGTCAGGCCCTGCATGTGCAGCCCACACCACCTGCTCTGACAGATCAGCAGCTGTGAGCTGGACATCTCCCAAGCTGGCCCTTGAGACTGTGCCTCGGCCTTCCTGGCCTTCCTGGACTGTCTGTGTCCACAGCCTTCGTGGCTCACATGGAAGGATGCCCTGGATGTGGCCAGGCCCCCAGGGTGCAGCACTAGCCTGGCCCTGTCTGCCACATTTTGGTCTGTGGGCTAAGGCCTTGGAGCACCTGCCTGCTAGGCAGCACCATGAGGGCTCAGGGCAGGGAACAGCCCACTAGCTCACAGCCTGGGGCTATGCTGGGTTGGTCAGTGCCTGTAGGACAGAGGAGAGGAACCCAGAGCTCCCCAGTTTCTGGAATATGCTGATTATGGTATGGCCCTAGAGGATGACTTTTTCAAGCGGTGTGAGCTGTGCCTGAGAGTTGTCTAGGTAGCTGGGGCCTTCAGGTAACTCCACAGCATTGTCAGTGTGCAAACTCTCAGGTCGCTGCTGGGCAGCTTATTCCTATCCACCCTGGTCCCCACACCCCCACAGGCGACTCCTGGGCCAGGGCCAGGACCTGTTCACCCACATGCTGCTCAGCCACGGGGACGTGGGCTCCCTGACCACAGCCTCACAGCGGTTCTACCATGTTTTGCACGTTGCCACCTCTGCAGGGGAGCATGAGAAGGTGGTCCAGGTACCCGCTCTCCACCATAAATCTTGCCTGGGACTAGCAGGCTGGCCCAGGCTTCCCCTGGGGAGTAGACAGTGAGCAGAAGTTTCAGGGCCTGAGTGAGAGGCGGCCAGGAGTGGGAGCCACAGCGATGGGGTTCCAGCAAGGCTCTGAGATGGCCATGAGCAATGAGAAAGGGTGAGCAGGGAGGCTGGAGAGGGCCAGAGGGTACAAGAGGGCCTGGGGGGCAGTGTCTGACCCTGGGGTTGGTGGATTGGGAGTGGGGCTTCTACATGGCCTGGCTGAGGGAGGGTGCCAGTGGGGTGGGTGTTTGGCTTGAGCAAGGGATAGAGGTCCCCAGCCCCTCTGCCTCACCCCTAAGAAAACTTAGCCTAAGCCACCTCTCTAGTCTAAGCCCTTTTGGATCCTGGCCACTCTGGAAATCCACACTGGAGGGAGCTCGTGGTGCTGCCATGGGGATAGGATCCCACGTGGAAGGAAGGGGAGGATTGTGTGAGTGGAGGGAGGGCCGGGGTCGCAGCCCTCTCCACCTCGTCTCCTGGTCTTTGCTGGAGTGGCAGCTCAGGGAGCACCTCCCTGGCCCCACCAAGACTGGCAGGACAGTGCTGAGGGCAGCAGGACTCATACGTACCCGCTGCCACAGGGCCTGTTTGATAATTTCCTGCGCCTGCGCCTACGCGACTCCAGCCTCGGCACCGTGTGCTGCGCCCTTGACTGGCTGGCCTTTGACGACCTGCTGGCACAGGCCGCCCACCACAACCAGAGCTTCCAGCTGCTGCGCTACCTGCCCTTCCTGCCCGCGGCCTTCCACGTGCTCTTTGCATCCAGCCACGTGACGAGAATCACCTTCCCCAGCAGCCAGCAGGAGGTGCCCACCCTGCCCCGGCCCCTGTCCCCACCCAGGGTCTGGTTCTGGAGGTCCCAGGTGACCTGGCCCTGCTTCACCCTGTGCTCCAGGCCCAGAACCGAATAAGCCAGACAAGGAATTTGATCCAGACGCTGGTGTCAGGCATGGCACCGGCCACACGCAGCCGGGCTGTGCCCCAGGCTCTTGTCTTAGACGCCCTTTGCCTGCTCCTGGACATTCTCGCGCCCAAGCTACGCCCTGTGAGTGTTGAGCCATGAGGAGGAGTGGGCTCTTGGGGGCAGGCTCCTGCCTTGCTTAAGCTCCCACCCCGCCCATTGCCTCAGGTGAGCACACAGCTGTACAGTGCCCGTGAGAAGCAGCAGCTGGCCAGCCTTGTGGGCACAATGCTCGCGTACAGCCTCACCTACCGCCAGGAGCGCACACCTGATGGGCAGTATGTCTACAAGCTGGAGCCGTGAGTACCCCATACCAATAGGGGTTAGCCTTTGGGGTTTGTGCTGATGCCAGACCTGTGCTGGACCGGGAGTCTAAAAGCACAGTCCTAGTGAGGTGTCCAGGAGGGGTCAGTCCCAGTGTAGCCTTTGCTGAGATGCAGCTGTGAGATGGGGGTGGTCACTGCCACCCCTCCTTCCCCATTGGGCACAGCCCTGGGACCTGTTTTATAGCAGAGCTGCTTCCAGCCTCAGTGCCTCTCCAGGAACAGACCTAAGAGACCCCATGAGTGACTAGAACCCGAAGGGCTATTTCCCATCCTGAGATGGCCATAGGGGGTGCATTGTGAAGCTTAGCAGCCATGGCCTTGGGGCACTGTTGCCTTAGCCAGGGGCACCCATGTCCAGGACACTGAGTCCCCTGGTCTTGCCCTGCTGTCTTATTTCTTCCTCCACATCCCTGGGTAGATTCTGTTGTTATCCCCACTGCAGTTGGGATAACTGGTTCAGGACATTTAACCCCTGGCTGCCCCAGGGCTGGGGTGCTGCAGTGCCAGGACTCAGCCCCACACTCTAGCTCTTCAGGGGTCTGTGGCCCATCCTTGCTGACCAGGCATCCTGGTGTCCTTCTTTTCTCCTGCCCTGAGCAGGAATGTAGAGGAGGTCTGCCGCTTCCCTGAGCTGCCCAGCCGCAAGCCCCTCACCTACCAGGCCAAGCAGCTCATCGCCCGGGAAATCGAGGTGGAGAAGATGCGGCGGGCAGAGGCTGTGGCCCGGCGTGGGAACAGCCTCCAGGTGAGCCTTCCTGGGCTCTTGGAACAGAGTGAGCCTGGGCATGCAGGGCCTGGGATTAGGTACTGTCCCTGCTATCGCCTTGCCCGGCTAGCCTCACTGTAGCCCACTTCCTGCAGGTGGACAAAAGCCCCTCGGGACCTGAGGGTCTGCCTGAAGGCAGTGGGAGAAAAGACCTATGCCAACCAACTCTGCCCAACCACAAGCAGCGGTTAGAGCACATTATGAAAACAGCCAGGGAGGAGCAGGTGCCTGGGCAGGGTTGGCACAACTTGAGGGGAGGGACTGTGCTGCGGGGGTGGGGCCAAAGCAGTTGTGTGGTGGAGCTGAGCTGGAGGGGTGGGGCCAGAGCAGTTGTGGGTCCGGGCTGAGTTGCAGAGTCAGGGGCTGACTCTGAGCTCTGAGGGCTGTGGGCTGTCTTCCTGAAGCCTCGGCTCCCTGCTACCTAGCATGACGGTCTTCTGTCTGGTCTCAGTTCCCATCTGGGCAGGAGAGTGTCCCTGATGGTGGTGCCTGTCCTGGCTCTGGTGGGGAGCAGGCCACTGTGAAGTGGTGACAGGTTTGGGAGGTGTGGGGCTGAGCAGGGTTGGAGAGGTTCTCAGCGGCACTTGAGGCCCCTGGGTCCTCCCGTCTGGTAGCAGGGGCTGTGCCAGGGTCTGCCCTGAGAGCCTGACTGGCCCCTCCTCCCCATCAGCCTGAGAAGGACTTCTTTGGACGTGTGGTCATCAGGAGTGTGGCCGCCCCGAGGGCAGGTGTGTGTCAGGGTGGTGGGGAACTTGGGGGGGCTGAGGCTGGGCCCAGGAGCAACCATGTGGCCCCTGCAGAGGACATGGAGAAGGACGCGGTGGAGCGGCGCATTGGCACAGCAGCAGGCAGGAGCGAGGTCTGGTTCCGCTTCAATGAGGGTGTCTCCAACGCCGTGCGGCGCAGCCTGTACATCAGGGACCTACTGTAACCCCAGGCCAGAAGCAGACCCCACTGCAGGATGCCTGTAGCCTATGGGGGATACCAAAGTGTACAAAAGCACAGAAGCCCTTGGGAAGTTTTTATAAAAGTCACATCTTTACAAACTTTGCTCCAGCAATCTGAGTCAGGAGCCAGGGGCTCTGGGTCTACAGGATGGTGCACTTGCCCTTTTCCACCCAGGGGTTGTTCTTCATCAGGTCGGGGTTCAGGAAAGGATCCTTGGGGATACCGTCCTCAATCCACTTGAGGAGCCTGCAGGCAGGTGGGTGGGTGAATGGTGGGTACCTGGCCCCAGTGGTGCCAGTTGATGGCACCTGCTATGCTGGGGCATGGGCTGGGCTCATGCAAATAAGCTGGGCAGACAAATGACATTCAAATCTCACCACTGGGGACACTCACTCAGGGATGGTTTTGGAGGACATCTCCCTCTTAAAGGCCAGCTGGTACTTGAGGCTCTCCACCTCTTTCTTCATCTGGGGCACGTCCCACTCCTCCATGGGGTCTGGGGCTTCTGAAGTAGCCAGCCTGGGGCTAGAGGGCCAGGAGGAAGCAATAGCCAGGGGGCCACCAGCCTGTGGTCACTGTCATTTGTTAGTCCCTGCCCACTGGCCTGAGCCTCCCAGGATAAAGGGAGGGAGGAAATCCCAGTCACTGCCTAGGCAAGTCACCAGGTCCAGAGTCAGTCCCAAGAGGCTCACTAGTGAGGTCCCCCAAGCCTCCCCTTTGCCCCACTGGGGCTAATTAAGTGCAGAAGAGACTTTCCATTCTTAGCTCTGTGCCCTCCTGCCCCCTAAACCCCACTAGGGTCCAGCTCTGGATTGGAGGGGAATGAGACATTATCCCCCTACCCCAGGAGACAGCAACACAGGGCACACAGTATAGGGGAGACCTCCCCCAGCCCTCTACCCTCCAACTGTGAGGCCTGGGGCCCTAGGAGCCCGCTTCCCACTGCTTTGCATGGGTAAGGCCCACTCAGTGAGTTAATCCCAGCTGGGAAGATTTGGCTGCAGTTTGCATCTCTGGTAGAGTGGGAATGTATGCTGAAGACCCTGTGGACCCGGGCTGTGGGTGGCCTCCAATGCCCAGTGTTTTCCTGGGAGCTGACCAAGTCACCTGGCCTAATTACTGCTTGTGAAGCAGCCTGGCAGAGCCAGAGATTGAGACGCCTCAACACCCACTCGCTTGGAGCAAGTGGGAGTGGATGCCCCTGGCTCTCGTCCCTTGCCCACTCCAGGGGCCCCGGAGTCCCTCACTGTACCCTAGCCCTGAATTTGGGAAACAGGACTGGCTTTCTCAACCATGGGTGGGGTGGGGAACTTGTGGAGTTTGGGGATCTTGGTAGGAGAGTATGTTTGGGGCTGTAGCTGCCCAGGGTCTAGTGATGGTGGGGGTCTGGTTGGTAACATGGTGGCCAGTCTGGGAGGAGTTGTGGGAAACAACCCAGCCAGGAGCCAGGGGTGAGAGTCTGAAAGCTGGTCTCTGGGAGGCACGCCTGGGACTCAGAGCTCTCAACTTCTAGCGTCCCTGTCTGCAGCAGGACTTTCCCTAGCAGTCCTCTGCACCGGCAGTTCCCAACCTGGTCCTGCACACAGCTGGCACCACCTGAGCCCAGCCATGTGCCCCGTGGACACCCCCAGGCTGTGGTGGTACATGGCACACTAGTCGTGCTCACCGAGCACCCCATCTGCAGTCCTGGGTGGGTCATCCTCCTGCTGTTCTCTGCATGCTCAGCAGCCTCCCTCCACCCCTGGAGTTTGGTGAGCCCAGTGGGACTCACCTAGGCAAGTCCCAGGTCTCGGTTCCCTCCTCACTGCAAAGGGCTTGACTTACCTTGGAAGGTGACAGTAAAAGGAAAGTGATGACGGGCGAGGTGACAGCTAAGGCTGAGAGATGTGCAGTGAGTCGGCTGACAGGCAGGCAGAGCCCTGGCAGGTGCCCAGCCCACTCCTGCTGCCTGGGGCCCTGGCACCGCCCCCACCCCCCTTCTCAGGACTGGGCTCACCCCAGAGACCAATCTCGCCTGGCACACAACGCCAGCCTCTGTTGGTCTCGCCTGGGGTTGTGGGAACATGCAGCCAGGGGATGGTGCGGGGCTGGTCCAGTGTCCCTGAGTGGTTGACTGTCCCACTGGGCAGGGAGGGTTTCCTTCAACTGGGGTGGTGGGCTCCTGGACTGTGATGTTGCTGTACAAAGGGCCTTCAGCTGGTTAAATTGTCCCCTGGCCCAAGGGACCCTCCCCATCTTCTAGTGTCACCGAACCCTTTGGTCTTCTAGGGTCTCTGCCAGCCTACTCGGTGCAGGAGGCCTTCAGTAGTGTCCACTGACAGGCATTGAGGGTGGCAGAAGGCATGCCGCAGTGGGTCTTCTGCTAGCAGGAAGCCTGGGCTCTGGGAGGTTCGCTGTCCTGGCCCCTGGCCTTGTTCCCCTGACCTGGAACCTGGGAATGGCTGCGCTTGCTCTTTGCAGACCCAGGATGCCGTGACACTGTGCCCATCCGAGGTGGCTGCGGAACACATTGCCAGGGGACTTGGGGGAGGCTCCCTGGAGCTCTGTGTCATCACCCATCCCCCTCCTCACAGCCCCCACCAAATCTAAGGCCCTTCTGTCCACTCCCAGGGCAGAAGCCTCCTGTTTTCTTCAGATGCATTTCTCCACGTCTCTTCCCATCCCCCTAGCGCACCTCAGGGACCATCAGATGACGCGTGCAGGAGGCTGCGCCCTGGGCGGGAGCCCCCAGGCAGCAACCGTGGCCTCACAGGCACCAGGACCAAGCTTCCCCTCGCTGGGGACCTGGCCCAGGCCCTTGGCTGGGGGCTCCTGGGACCTCCTCTGGGCTAAGGGCTTATGAATTTGTCACTCTGCCCCTATGTCCCATGGAACCTTTTGGGGCCCAACCACCTAGCCTGGTTGACAGTGCTCCATCTTTTGTGGGCACCCAGGCCCCGTAAATCACTCAACAGGCTAAATCCTTGTGGTGGTTCAATGAAACAGGGTCACCCGTATGCCCCCTCCCCCTTGATGCACATTGGTGCACAGCTGGATCAGAAAGCATGTCTGGAACTGGGGCACATTAGGGAAGGATTATTTTTATTACAGATTTAGTGGGGGTTGGGGCAGCTTAAAGCCAAGGGTGCCAGGTCTCCTTTTCAGGGCAGATGGCTGCCTCTACTGGGGTGGAGGGTGGATGCTTCTCCAGAGGCCCCTGGCACACCCAACATCTGGGCTGACAGAGATGAGCCTCTGTCATGGCAGGCTGCCCAGGGTTCTCCTTGTGGTTGGGAGGCAACCCATGGACACCACTGTGCCCTGGGGTTAGGTGTTCTGCCCTAAACGCCCCCTCATATGCCAGGTGGCAGTATGGTTTTGGCACCCTGGGTTCTGCGGCGGGTTTGGCAGAGCCTGGAGGTGTTCTGTTGGCTCTCAGGACCTGTGGCCCTCTGCCTTCTGCTCTGGTGTGGAAGGGGCAAAGGCCCGCCTCTAATCCAGCTGCTGATGCTCCTGGAGTCTGGTCTTGTGCAATTCATTGGGCCAAGAAAAGTCCATGGAGGGTGCTCAAGCTACATCTTCAAGGAGACAGGACACAGGGCAGGACTTGGGCTGTGGGGGACTGGGCAATCCAGGCCAGGGTAGGTGTTAAAAGGGCTTTAGGATCTGCCCCAGTCCCCAGAAGAAGGCCTGGAGGATGTGGGCCTTGGAGGCTGTGCAGGGTTGGGGCAGCAGGGAGTTGGGGGACAGACTGGGGAGAGCAAAGCACCTGTGTCACGCCAGGTGCAGCTTTATGGGCACCCCACTTCTCTGTTGTTTTCAGTCACTGGTTACACCCACCACTGTGTGGAACTCAGGGTGCTTGTGCTGTGCTGACCAGGCAGGGGCAGTAACATCTGCTCCACACCTGCTAGTGTGGCTTGGTCAGGACCTGAAGACTCCTAATTTCTCACCTTCCTACTGAGGCTAGACTTGGAAAGCCCCAAAATGCACGCAGGCCCAGGGGGACCGGAGTGGGTTTAGAAGCAGATTTCCACATGGCTCCAGGCCGCAGACATAACTCCACTTCAGCCATTTGTCAGGAGCACATTCAGGAAGAAGTAACAACTCCTGCTGACCGACCAACCACCTTGCAGTGGGTCCCAGATGACAGGAGCTCCTTTCTGAAATTAGGCCATTAATTTGGCCACTTGCCGAGATCACACAGGGCTCCTCTGCTGGCCTAGAAATGGCTGCCCCAGGTCCCAACCTTCTGAGTGGCCAGGTGGGAGTTCACAGCGAGGGTCATGGCCTTTGAATCTGCAGGGCAGCATGTGGTTGAGGTCCCCTTGTGCTGACTTTGATGCTCAGTCCAAAGACGGGGTGGGGGTGCTGTGACCCCTTCCAAGTGGGAGGCCACTTCTGGGTCTCCCAGGGCTGAGGTAGGGCCAGGAAGGATGTATGGCACCTCCCAGTGGAAGAGGGACATGGTGCCAGCTGACTCTCCAGGAAATTGAAAGACAGAGTGCCAGGGCTGGGTTGGGGCCAGGAAGCCCAGCCAGCCCACTCTACCCAGCAGCACCCTGAGCTCTATATTCAAGGGTGAGATCCACCTGCAACCACTGCCTCCCTCCAGCCCCAAGGCTACAACAGGCAGCCCCAGTGTGTGAGGCCCTTTTCCCAGGCAGCCTGGGGTGGGGACAGCTGACCACCTTTAGGCCCTGCGAACAAGACAGCAGCAGCAAGCACAAAGGCTGGGTACATGCCAAAGAAAACTCATTTTATCAAGGTAATTAGAGGTGTGAAAACTAGATGGCGTTCATGTAATCTCTGCAAGTTTGAAAATGATTTGAAAAATAGTTTATGCTCTTAGACTGACAAGTACAGAAAGAACAGATAATATCAAGGAGAGCACAGGTGAATGGCTCAGTCTACACTTCTCTCCTGTAAAATGACAGACCATTGGTGGTTCCATGCCCAATTTCTCTGGTGTTACAGGGTCTCAGGGAAGTGTGACTCTGGTGGACTCTATTTTGATCAGCTTGCAGGTGGCGGGTAACATCTGAGGATTCCTGCTGAGAAGAAAGTTGACCATCTTCTGAAAACTCAGGTGTCCCCATGGGCCCTCAGGCGCCAAGGTCAGCGGGTCCCATGAGAAGATGCCCCTGTACCAGCTCACTCATGGCGGGTGGCACCCCAGACCCAGCATGGTTGTCTCTGAGGGTATCCACAGCAGAAGACCCTCTGCGGGGACTGACAGCAGGTTAAGCCACACTTACTCCTTTCAGAAATGCGCTGGCCTTTCCAAGGTCTATGGTGGCAGATGAGAAAGAGTGGTACCATGTGTGGTGTCATTGGCCCAGCAGCCTTCCTTCCACACAGACACTTGCTGAGAAGACAAGTGTGCAGCTCTGCCCAAGGACAGCAGAGGTGAAGAGCTGTGATTGTCACAGGCCCGGCCGATGCTTCATCAGGATACAGACCTGGCCCCACAGAGTGAGTTGATCCTGAGGACTTGCCTGTCCCCAGAACTCACCTTTGATTAGCCGTGGGACATGCTGTACGCCCAGGCTGGCCTCCAAGACCTGGAGCAGTCACTCCTGGGCCTGCTCTGTGCAGGGTGGCTGTGCTGCCACTCCCAGCACAGCCGGGAATAATCCACCTTCTGGATCTGCCTGGTGGGTTTGCCAGAGCCCAGCCAAACGCTAGAGCTGCCCCTGAACAGAGGATGCTGCTTGTGGGGGCCCAACCCACCCCCATATGGGAGGGGGATATCTCAGAGTCAAGACCCAATGCCCCTCTGCCCAATCCCAGCCCGGGGGGTGAGGGCATCAGGCCTCGGGTGTGAATCCTCTTCTGTGGTGACCAGACCATGTGTGGCTGGGGTTCCCCTCAGGAAACAGGCCTCTAGATGGCCAGTCACTATCTGGTATAGGCCTTCTAGCACCACTGGGGACAAGAGCCTAAGGGCCTGTGTTCCCAATTCCTGAGGTTCACATGGTGCCTAAGGGGCACCTTACACCCCAGCCCATCCCAGGATCCCATGTGACTCCTCAAAAGGGAGTCTGCCCACAGTGGGGCAGAGGCACATATTTAGGCCTCTGTGACCTGTGTGTTTGTCATCCCTAGGCTGGCACACAGCCTCAGGGTCTGTTTTTTTTTTTCTTCTTTTAAGAGACAGAGTCTCATTTTATCACCCTCGGTAGAGTGCCGTGGCGTCACACAGCTCCCAGCAACCTCCAAGTCCTGGGCTTAGGCGATTCTCTTGCCTCAGCCTCCCGAGTAGCTGGGATTACAAGCGCCTGCCACAACGCCTGACTATTTTTTGTTTTAGTTTGGCTGGGGCCGGGTTTGAACCCACTACCCTCAGTATATGGGGCCAGTTCCCAACCCACTGAGCCACAGGCGCTGCCCCAGGGTCTGGGTTTGGGGTCAGGAGCACAACCAGGCCCAATGCACCAAGCCTCTGGTGCTGAGGGTCCATGAGCTCCCACAGACTCTTCCGCAGACAGCATCAGTACCAACAGATCTCTAGAAGAGCAAGTGGGGACAGAGCTGCTGAATAAAGTGTTGCTACCTGTGCCCTCCCCAATGTCCTAGCCACTAAGGATACAGCCCAGGATCCTGTGGGGGCCACCTCACCCTGAAGGTGAGCACATCGTCCAGCAGTGGCATCACAGGACGGCCGGGGGAGCAGCATCTGGCATGGCTTAGAGCCCGCACTTGCCTCCCAAGCCAGCGTCCAGCCAGACCAGGGCTGAGGCATGGGCTGCCTCCGCCAAGCTGGGCTGACTCTGCGACGGGAAGTCCCCTTGATGCTCTGCCCCAGGCACTTGGCCTTGGAGGGTGTGCACACTACTAAGGAAGCCCTGAGGAAGGTACCTGTGTCCCCACAAACCCTCACCTGACATTTGATATGACCTACAAAATATAGAACATAGATGATGCCTCCAACTGTCAACTGCATGCAGCCCTGGCTGTGTCTGAGGAGGGGCTGCAGGTCGGAGAAAACAGCCCCTTTCCTGCCTACTGTGCCCTCACGTCTCACTGCTTCCAGGTATTGGTGGGTTCTCCGTACCCAAACATAAGGCAGGAGAGAGGAAGGGTGTGGTGATAAGACTGGCTATAGAAAGAAGCCTGCAGGAGCAGGGTCGTGACCCAGTTCTCAGCCTCAGAGGGCATGACTGATGCTCTCTTGCTCCTTTGGCTAGAAGCCAGGCGTCACCCAGGACCGGAGTTGGGGCTGCTGCTAGAGCCCCAGAGGGCTCATCGTTAGAGGCCAAAGGAGGGAGGTGACAATCCCCTGACAGCCACCTTGGGACACACTGCGCTGAACCTGGGGCCTAGGCCTCTCCTGGGGGATGCTGGCCAGAGACAGGCCTTGCAGCACCTTGCAGGATCTGGTTTGTGGGCACTGCAGTAACACAGGGACAGCTGCATCCAACACTTACTCTGGGGGTAGGAAGCAGGTCAAGGGCTTGGTCACTCTCCCCATCAATGATGGGACATGTGTCCACAAAGATCCAAATAACACCAAGCCACACATGGGTAAGGCCCTCTTGACCAGCAGGACCTTGGCACCTCTTTTGTTGTTGAGTATTTGGAACTTGCTCTGCCTTGGAATAAGAAAATCAATTTCCTAGGAGAGGCCTCCGTGGGGTGGTACCCAGAGGCCCCATTAGGGGCTGCATGGAGATGCTAAGGGGGAAGCGTGTTACCTAAGCCCACACCTGGACTTGGGACTTCTGGCCTCTGGGCTGTGGAGAAAATATATTTCTGTGTCACAGGGTTTGTGATACTCTTGCAGCAGCCCCAGAGCCTAAACGTGCTCGCTCTTGTTGTTCCTTCGTGATGGGGCATGTTCTGCTTCTCATGCTCCTCTCTTCTGAGTCCTCTTCTGTTGGTTTTGGGTTTTTCAGGTCAGCGACTTTCTATAAACATCTGGAATTCTTGGTCAGCTGCTGATGGGAACATCTGGTGACCCTATGACCCCTATGGCTGCCTGGGGGACCTGAGGGCTTTGAAGGGACTTGCACCCCACCTCCTCTACCCCTGCCTGATCTGCTGCCTTCTAGATGTGGATGTTCTGTGCCATGGAGGCAGAAACCAGGTCCGCAGGCATCTGAACTGTTCCTCTCATGAGTTGAATCTCCCTGGGGGAGGAGAAAGCCCACCACAATCCACTGGAGCAGCAAATTTGGCCCTTTCCAAATTTGGAAGTCCCCATCCTAGGATGACGGTGCTCGTCCAGAGGTGGAGAGATGGGACACAGGCTCCCTGGTGATAAAGCCTAAGGCAGGAGCCTGACCATATCCACTTATAATCTTCACTCAATAGATTTACCTAAAATCCGTGCTTTGGGGGAATTTATCCTTAGTGTATCCAACAACTTTGGAGTGGCAGAGGGTCAGCAGTCAGCTGTTCTGGTGAGGGATGTGTGTCCCTGGAACCAAATCCCACTACAAATGGGCAGAGAGGTTAGTGTAACTTGAGCCACATTTAGCCTGTCCCACACACAGCAGCAGCAGTGCTGGTGACACGTGCTCTGTGCTCTGCTTCACTTTCATCAGCCTGAAACATGAGAGAGCAGGAAAAATTAGGGCACCCAGGCCAATTATTACTGATTTTCCCCTGAGGCAGGAATTTTGAGAATCTTCTACTAGGCAAATGATTCTGAGGGCCCAGGTTGATCCACTTATCGAAAAGAATTTTAAAGCCGATGAAGGTTTCCAGCATTCACTGTGAATGTATTTCACATAATTCCTACTATAGTAAAAGCATTCCTAAATTACAACAGTCTGAAAAAATGTACCCCCAGTGGAAACTGTCATGCACAAACGGAGAGGATTTAATGATCTATGTCCCTGAGCCGCAAGTCGAGAAGTGGGTCGGTGAGGGGCCTGTTCCCTGTGGGGGCACAGGCAGGCAGCAGGGGATCCATAGCTGCCATATGGTGGGATAGCTGCCTCCAGGAGGGGCCCTGCAAACTTATGAGTGAAACAGTCGTGTCCAGGCTGAGGCATACATGGGGGGGGATGGAAGAGAGGGGCTGCGATTGCAGAAGTTGATGACCAGCCCAGACTCCTCATCACTGATCTCAGATTTCTTCTCTAGGTTCAGGCTGGCTGACAATACGAGAAGGACCTCTTCTCTCTGGCAGGTATCTGGGCCACACACACCCCGCCCCAGCTCCTGGAAACGTTGAAGAACTCCGACACTTGTGCTAGGCAGCTGGGAGCCACCCTCCCTCACAACACTTCTTCCAGGCCAGTTTCCCACCCCGACAGCACCCAGACCACCCATTCTCTCCTCTCCATTCCAGGTGCACCGTCCTAGGAGATGCCAGGACGCAAACAGGTCTCCCGGATCCAACAGCCGGGTATCTTTCCCAAACACCACCACTCCCCCGAACTTCTCAGTGTGGCCAGGATGAAGCCCACATGCCTTCCCAAGACCCCGCTGCCCAACCCCGACCGGCCAGTTGCCTGCTCCTTCCGGCCTCAAGGCCTTTGCAATTGCGGTCCCGTCTCCTTACTCCCCCTCGCCTTTTCAAGTTCAGTAAGTTCAGGGGTGCAGCGTGGAGCCTGTGATTGGCGCCCCACCCCTCACCGCAGGGCTCCCACGTCCTGAGCCCGCTCTGTGCACCGGGTGGCTACAGCTTGGCTGTCTCCTCCACACCAGGGCCCGGCTCTCTCCGTGGGGCTCCCCCTGCCTCTACCATGAGAGCAAACTCCCGAGGCCAAGCACTCGCGAGGGAGTCCCCTCCGCGTCCCCCCGCTGCGAGGGTCGGACCTCCGCCTTCCCTTCCCCGACAGGGCTCTAACCCTCACCTGACCCACCGTACAGGGAAGGGAAACTGAGGCAGGGACGGGGCGCGGCGGGGCACTCGGGACTTCCGTCAACTTTCCCCTCTCTTCCGGCGCTCGGCCCATCTACTGTCTTCTTGGGAGATCACTTCCGGGTCAAAGCCGGAAGGGGGCGGAGCGCGCACGACTGCCTACCGCGACGCAGCCATGTTGGAGCCGGGCAGCGGCGGCCCAGAACGCGGCTGTGGGCTGGGCGGCCATGTTTGAGTCGGGCATGGATGGCAACTAATCAATTGCATTTCCCGGACTCACAGTGCTGTGGTCAAGAGTCATTCGCAATGCTCTAAGTTTGCTACAGCTTCAGAACTGTAAAATGTTTCGCGACCAGCATAGCCGCAAGGCCCTACAGAATCAGATGACGCGGAGCATATCTGCCCGGGACCCCTATTTTGATCCATTTGTCTTCCTCAACTTCCCCTGTCAGTCCTGGAACTCTTGTGGCCTCGACATTGCTGTGAGGTTGCAGAGGCAGCAGGCAGTCAGAGAGACGAAGCCCATAGGATAGACAGCCCGTGCGGTCGGGGATGTCGAGAAGCCTGGCCCGGGACACCCGTGAGCTCGGAGCTCATTAAGAGGGAGCATGTCCCACTGCACGAAAGACCAGAGCTACTTTTCTCTCTTTTCCTCAGCTTTGGGCTGGTGCTTCTGCATGCGGAGGGTGGGTCTTCCCCCACAGTCCTCTGACTGACTCTCACCATTGCACCACCACGTCCCTGGGCGTTCCTCAATCCGGTCACGATGGCTCTTGGGATTAACTCTCAAGGGGGTGTGGGACAGCTTGGGGACATCTTCCCTGTCCTAAAGTATGGTGCTTTCCTCAGCCCTTCTGTGTCTATACAACCAAATGTAATGAAGTCTTACCTGATTATAGAATCAAAAATAAAACCAATTAAGATCTTTAAATTTGGGAGGGGAGAAGAACTTTAAATTTATTGTTCGCAGGGCGGGTGGCTCATGCTTGTAATCTTAGCACTCTGGGAGGCCAAGGTAAATGGATCACTTGAGCTCAGGAGTTCAAGACCAGCCTGAGCAAAAGCAAGACCTCATCTCTACTAAAAATAGAAAAACTAACAGGTGTTGTGGCTGGTGCCTGTAGTCCCAGCTACTCAGGAGGCTGAGACAGGAGGATTGCCTGAGCCCAGGAGTTTGAGGTTGCTGTGAGCTATGACACTAGGGCACTCTACCCTGGGTGATAGAGGGACAAATATATAAATTTGTTGTAATTTTGTCTTGTGACAATTTTCTGGACCTGCTTATCCCTGGTTCCATGTCCCGAATCCCCCAAACCTGCTCCACACCCCTCTTCCTGGCATTGCTTCAGTCCAGGCCTCTGTGAGTCCATTTTGAAGACCATCAAAGCCTCTGCTAATCCTAAAAGTGCAGGGACTCAGGTGGTCCAACTGGGCATCCCGGGGACACGTTGCCATAGACAAAACTAACCGAAATACCTCCCTGCATTTCCTGACCCTTCTCAGGGAGCAAACCTTTTGGCTCCTCTGTACATCTCCCCAGGAGTTCTCTCCACCTCAGGCTCCCTCTCCCCACCCTTCGTTTTGTTAAATAAAGTCTATCAGAAGCCATTGGTGTGTACCTAGCTCCTGCCCAGGCCCAGCAAACCAACCAAATTGGAGTCACTCCTGTTGACTTTCCATGTCACCAAACCCTCTGAGGAATTGAGAGAGAGAATGAGAACAAACAGGCACATCCCCGACGGGCCAGTGCTAGCCACCATGGTAAGGACATCCCACTGTTGTAACCTTTACAAGGAAAGGAACTTTGGAATGACCATTTGTGTATTCTTCTCTGTGTCTGCTATTACACGTTGGCACATGACTTTGAGGGCTGGACAAGTGTGACTTTCACCAGCAATGTTGGTGAGAGAGTAAGGACCCCATCTTGTTCTAAAGGACATTGTTAGGAGACAGATGACAGAGCCAGGGAGGGTCCTACTCGGGCTCCCCTACCTTGTTCTGCCTCTTTTCAAAGCAGTGGGTACCGTTCTGCTCTCCTAAAAGACTATTGTGGAAACCTCAAGGCGGAGTCTCATAGCAGCTGAACCAACTACATGACTGCCTTACAGAGTGACTCTTTGGTAGAGCTTAGAGCAGGGGCACTCACAGGTGAGTCCACAGAGTTTATCTTTCAGCACGACTCAGTCAAAGAGTCTTGTGATGGGTGTCTGTGGCTCGCACACTGACATGGCATTGTGTGACCGCAGACTTCTTTTTGAGACAGAGTCTTAGTCTGTCACCCGGGGTTGAGTGCCATGCCATTATAACTCACAGCAATCTTAAACTCCCAGGCTCAAGTGATCCTCCTATCTCAGCCTCTCAAGTAGCTAGGACTATAGGTCCTCAATTACCTACCACTACACCTGACTAATTTTTCTGTTTTTAGTAGAGAGTGGATCTCACTCTTGCTCACGCTGGTCTCGAGCTCTTGAGCTCAAGCAACCCACTTCTGTCTCCCAGAGTGCTAGGATTACAGGCATAAGCCACTGTACCCAGCCCACAATTTTTTTTTTTTTTTGAGACAGGGTCTCACTCTGTTGCCTGGTCTGGAGTGTAGTGACATCATCATAGTTCACTGAGGTCTCAAACTTTGGGCTCAAGTGATCCTCCTACTTCAGCCTCAAGTAGCTCAGATGACAGGGGTGCACCACTATGTCTTGCTATTTTTTTTTCTTATTTTATATAGAGATGGGAGTGTCGCTAGGTCACCTGGGCTGGTCTCGAACTCCTGAGCTCAAGCAGTCCTCTTGCAAAGGCCTCCCAAAGTGCTGGGAGTACAGGCATGAGCCACTGGGCCCGGCTGTGACTAGATTTGCAGGCCAGGGCTCTGCTGTGAGAAATATCCATCCCATCTTCCCCATGGGAGCCACAGCCTCTGTGTCCATCACCTTTGTGGGCACTTCTCTGTGTCTGTCAATCCTGAACCTATGGAGGCAGGGCTGACCTGGAGGACACAGGCCTGGACCTGGCTGACAGTCCTTTTCTTCCTTCAGCAGGAGGGTTCAGGAGACCAACTAGTGGCTGGGGCCCCGAAGCAAAGGAATGGCTGGACAGGAGGTCACAAGAGGGCGGACCCCCATCTGGAGCTGGGGCCCGGGGTCCCGGGCACACAGAAGCCCCTGATGGTGCTGTGGGGCAGGCAGGGGCATGTAGAGGGGGGAACCAGAGGTCTGAGGCGAGAGCCAGCATCACTATGGGGCCAGAGGAGAAGTGCTGCCCAGGAGAAGCTCTGGGTGTCACTCAGGCCAGGGCCATGTAAACCCCAGGGAGCCCAGGGTCCACCAGTGGACAGCCAGGAATTCCTCCAGCTGCCACTGTTCCCTCACAGGCATGGGCTCCTTTCTCTCATCTTCCTGGAATTCTTGTATCCAGTCTGTAAGAAGGAGCCCAAATTGGTTGGGTATAGAGCCTTGGACGTTCTGACCAGTGGGTGTGCTGCCTCGCTCTGCCAGGACACCTGGCCCTCCTCGTCGCTGTCCTGGCTGTGCTGGAGACCAGGGGCTTTCAGCAGACATGGTCTTGAATGCCAAGGAACACTAGCCAATGTATAGAGATGTTTGGGGCATCACAGCTGGGGGTATCACAGGCTCTGGTTGATGGAGCCCAGGGGTGCTGCTGAGGGCCCTTACAAAGCACGGGATGGCCACCACAGAGAATGCCCAGCCCAGAGGTCAGCAGTGGGATGGCCTGCTGTATTCCATGTCTGGCACGTTCCATCGTGGTTTATGGTCCCCTGGCAGAATCTCTGCCGGCGGCTCCTGCCCTGTGCCCCTGCTGTCCTCACTATCACCACTGGGGGGAGTCACAAGCCCGTGTGATGACCTCCTTGGGTTCCAGAAGGGTGCTGGCAACAAGGGCAGTTGCCTGAGCCCAGCTCCCAGACCGAGCTCAGTGGGTGATATCCTCTGTTCACCCCATCAGAAATGGAGGGGGGGAACATTTTAAAATGCTCACTTTTTCACTTGATGTTTTTTAAAGCAACAACAATAAATCCGAGGCACAAAAACATAACATTTTAATGAAAACCTCTACATTTCCCTGTAAAATATTTAGTGAGTGGAGGAGGCCTTGCTTCACACCTGTGCACACCTCCGAAAGTACAGTGGCTGGTCTCCCCTCCTGCAAGGCCTGAGGGTCTCCTGACGTTCCACTGCACACTTTCAAAAGAACAGGAAGCACAGTGGTTTTTAGTGGTATTATGAAAATAGTTTGTTTTGATGGCCCCTTAGAAGCTTTCTGGGACAACCGGGCCCTGCCTTGAGAACCCTGGTGCTGCAGCCGGATGCTGAACGGCTTTGCTGCCTTTTCGTTTTTTGGTTGAGGACAAGGAGGGATAGAAGAAAGTTATTTCAGATGATTTTCTGGGGAGGCACAAGCTTGAGAAAACCCCACTTGTAGTCAGTCACTTTGGGAGCCCAGGTGTCCCATTCAGTCTTGTGAGGTCCAGCTTGTGGAGGAGTTTCCAGAAGACTCCAATCCCTGAAAGGCGATGTGGGGCAGCAACTGAGCCGGGAACCCCTGTCCCCAGCCTGTCCCCAGCCTGTCCCCACAGAAGTTCAGAGCAAGGCATGTGTTGTCCGTCAGGGACTAGGCCAGACCAATCTCGAGGAGCTAATCTTCCCTTTGGGTGTCTGTGGTATCATATGGAGAATCTTGCTGCTTTAAAAAACATAATTAGACTTTTCCTTTTAGGGCAGTTGTGGGTCCACAGAGAACCTCACAGCAGGGCCTGTGTGCTCCCCCTCACACTTCCCCCATAGCCAGTGAGCTGGCATCACCTCTTTATTAACTAAAGTCGGGGCTTTGTCCAGTTTTACTCACAGCCTTTCTCTGCAGAAGTCCACCCAGGACACCATGTGACATTTTGTCATCTTGCCTGCCAAGGCTGCCCCAGGGGGGTAACAATTTCTTAGACTCTTCAATTTTGACAATCTGGATAGTTTTGAGGAGGCTGGTCAGGGGTTTCACAGAAATCTCTCAGCTGGAGGCCGGGTGCGGTGGCTCATGTCTGTAATTCTAGCACTCTGGGAGGCCGAGGTGGGTAGATTGCTTGAGCTTTAGGAGTTCCACACCAGGCTGAGCAAAAGAGAGACCCCCATCTCTACTAAAAATAGAAAAACTAGGCTCGGCGCCTGTGGCTCAAGCAGCTAAGGCGCCAGCCACGTACACCTGAGCTGGCAGGTTTGAATCCAGCCCGGGCTGCCAAACAACTATGACGGCTGCAACCAATAAATGGCCAGGGGTTGTGGCAGGTGCCTGTAGTCCCAGCTACTTGGGAGGCAGAGGCAGGAGATTCCCTTGAGCCCAGGAGTTAGAGGTTGCTGTGTGCTGTGATGCCTTGGCACTCTATCCAGGGTGACAGCTTGAGGCTCTGTCTCAAAAAAAAAAAATAAAAAAAATAGAAAAATTACCTGGGTATGGTGGTGGGCACCTGTAGTCCCAGCTACTGGGGAGGCTGAGGAAGAGGATTGCCTGAGTCCAAGAGTTTGAGGTTGTTTTGAGCTGTGATGATGCCATGGTACTCTACCCAGCGTAGTAGGTAGAGTGAGACTTTGTCTCAAAAAATAAAATAAAAAACAACAATAACAAAATCTTTCAGCTGGAGTTTGTCCTGTTCTTCTCATGTGGAGTTGACCTAAAAGTGAGCGTAGAGCAGATTGGGGTCCCCAGGGAGAGCTGAGCACCAGGGGGATACAGAATACCACCCTTACCACGCCTAATGTGTTCCCTCTGCTGTGGGCAGAGGCTGGGGATCCAGGTGCACCTGTCAGGGAGAACCTGGTGGGAAGCAGGATGGGAGCTGCTCTCAGGGAGCATCTTCAGGAACATTTCTCAGTGAGTATCTGTGCAGCCCCTCCTGGGTTGGATGTCATCTCATGGAGAATAGAGGTTCTGCTTTGGCAAGGGGCTTTCTGTCTCTGGTAGCTGGACTCTGTCCAGGGTCCAGGTGTCCTCCTGGCTTCTCTGCCCAGGCCTCTGCCCCTGTTGGCCCCCCATGACCCAGCCAGCACCCCCTTCCCGCTCAGCACTCCTTGTCCCCTGCTCCTTGAGGAGGTCTGACAGGGAGGTGTTCAGGCTGCCTTTCCTCGTGTGTCCCTTTGGGTTTTCTGGAGGGGTCCTTCCTGGTTAGTGCTGCCTGCTCCTCCCACGTCAAGGGGCTGCTTTTACATGGTTTACTGCTTGGGGCTCCACATGAGGCTTTGGGGACCCCAATTCTGCTGTTGAAGGCTCAAAGCCACCTGGTGAGACAGAGTGGAGGGTGGTTTGGCCAACAACAGCGACTCTGTTTACAGCCTGCTGGTCTCGGAGGACTGGCTTCTGCCAAGGGCAGGAGAGGGCAAACGTGTGTGTGTGGTGCATGGTGGGGCTGGGTGGGTGAGGAGGTGAGGAGGTGAGGAGGAAGGGCAGTCATTGCTGTCTGGGCCCTCACACCTACCTGCTCCTGGTGATGACTGGTCTGTGAAAAAGCCTGTTTCCTCCCCTAGCAAAAGCACATTTGCTTCCATTCTCCGCTGACATGCCTTAAGCTGAGCGACGATGGAGTCTCCTGGTTGTTATAGACATTCTTTTTATTCTTTTTATTTTATTGTTTTTTAGAGACAAAGTCTCACTTTATCACCCTCAGTAGAGTGCTGTGACATCACAGCTCACAACAACCTCCAATTCCTGGGCTTAGACGATTCTCTTGTCTCAGCCTCCCGAGTAGCAGGGACTATAGGCACCCGCCACAACGCCTGGCTATTTTTTTGCTGCAGTTTGTCTGTGGCCAGGTTCGAACCCGTCAACCTCGGTATATGGGGCCAGCGCCCTACCTGCTGAGCCACAGGTGCTGCCCTGTTATAGACATTGTTAACAAGGCGCTGTTCCCTGTGGTCTGTCAGATGTGGGCTGATGGACAGTTTTACACACCCTGAGGCAGGATGTAACTGCGGTGATTCTTGCTGCCTTTGGTGAGAGCATCTCTTGACCCTTCTCCTCTGTTGGCTTAGAGCTTCCTGCAGACCCTGGCTTGTCTGCTTCTCTTGCCCTGTGGCCTCCTGAGCTGAGGTTTCTTCTAGCACTCAAAGTAGGAAAGAGCCAGCCCTGCTCCCAGGTCCATCTTCAGAAAATCAAACCAAATGCTGAGCCAGGCTTGTCTGTATTGCTTCAGCTGTGGATGAATTGCACAAGCCAGACCTTCCTGTGTTATCATTACTCACTCCCTTTTTTCCTCCCCAGAGGAGCCTGGGGAGCTTTTGCTGCGCAGGACACAGGCTGCCCCATTTCCCTGCCCAGGGATCAGAGTTCCCTGCATCAGAAACAGGGTGGTGATAGGGAGGGAGGCAAGGCTGCCCCTGCTGCCCTGCACCCACCAGTGTGCCGCGCCCCGGAAGCTGGCTCGCCAGGTGTCTGTGGTCTCAGGGACGGCGCTTACCTTGAAGCCAGATCACCTGGGTTCACACTCTGGTGTTGTTACCTCCTAGCTGTGTAGTTTTAACCTCTCTGTACCCTGGTTCCCTCCCTTGTGAACTGGGGTTAATGGCTCCTACCTCACAATGTAAGGATCACATAATACCTGGAGAGACCTGACAGCCAGCACTGGGTGTCAGCCAAGATGGTGGTGGTGTGGTGAGTGATGGTGAAGATGATACGATGGTGGTGATGGTGGAGACGACAGTGATGGTGATGGTGGTTGTGATGATGACGATGGAGGCGGTGAAGACTATGTGATGGTGGTGGTGATGGTGTAGTGGCCCTCACTGTCTTAGTTGCACCATGTCCACCATCTGCTGTACATTCCTGCTTCAGGGAGGGTCTGTTCTTAAAGATAGAACGCCTTGGGGCCTGTAGCACAGTGATTACAGCGTCAGCCACAGCCTGTTTGAACCGAGGCTGGTGGGTTCAAACGCAGCCCCAGCCAAACAACAATGACAACTGCAACAAAAAAATAGCCGGGTGGTGGCTCAGCACCTGTGGCCAGCCACGTACACCTGAGCTGGCGGGTTTGAATCCAGCCTGGGGCCGCAAAACAACAATGATGGCTGTAACCAAAACAGCCAGGCGTTGCGGTGGGGGCCTGTAGTCCCAGCTACTTTGGAAGCGGAGGCAGGAGAATTGCTTTAGCCCAGGTGTTAGAGGTTGCTGTGAGCTGTGATGCCACAGCACTTTATCCAGGGTGACGGCTTGAGGCTCTGTCTCAAAAAAAAAAAAAAAAAACATGCAACTCCAGCTACAGCACATTCTGAACACGGACGTCCAACAGACATGTTCCTAGACAGTCATCCTAGGACTGAAGCTGTAGCCAGAGCTACAAAAACATAGGGCCTTCCTGTCATCAT